>JASGAU010369051.1:0-13752 GCA_030220045.1 Australoheros facetus
CACACACACACACACACACACACACACACACACACACACACACACACACACACACGCTTAACAGCTTGAGGGGGAAAAACATAGCTCAGTCAGGTGCTAAATGTGACTCATTTACACACCGAGTTTATCTGTGACCCATACACATTGTTAGCGGTAACTGGGTTAAGCTGCTAAGCAGTGACCCAGCTGGGTCTGAAACACTCAGACATTTACCACACATGATGGAGCACGGTATTCATACTGAACCATGACCGTTCCCAGACTGTTCACAGTCTGCCCATAAGTGTCATCTTCAGAGGGCGCAAGCAAAGCTTTTCCCAGCCCAACAAGGACACAAAGACCCTGTGGTTGTCACATTTAAGAGGGCTGTTGGTGAGAGCCAATTCTAGGACACTGCAGAGTTTGCAAATTTCACAAGCTGACTCAGAAGCAAAGATTTCACAGTGGCTAGTCCTAAACCTGCATTAGCATCAGTCTTAGTTTAATTCTTTAACTTTAAAAGAGAGTTCTCAAAACGACTGTAAATGGCAGACTGTGCTTCACAAGCTCAGTGATTCAGACAGTTGCACTTCAGCTGCAATAAGATCAAATATGCCTCTTTTCCACTAGTATCTACTTGGCTTGACCAAACTCAGTTTTCAGGGTTTTCCATTAGCTAGTATTACCTGGTGCTAGGATCTGAGAGGGATAGACAGAGGGACTGTTTGTGTTTGTGTCGCATACAGATGATGTCATGGGACTTTCAGGCCACCTTGCTAAGGCAATACACAATTTTAATGGAAAACAGGATAAATCAGAGTAGAGTAGAGCTGAGCCAAGGAGGTACTAGTGTAAAAGAGTCCCGTGAATGCCTAACTAACAGTACAACCTTACGAAAATCCACTATGGTTAACTATGGTTTTACCATGTAAAACCATGGTTACTGCATAAAAACCATAGTTAACCATAGTGGATTTCCATAAGGGAAGTGCCAAATGTTGTTTATCTTGCTCAACCAGCTCTGGAAATAGACTGGCTACTTCACTGTAACAAACTAAGTACTTTCTATACAACTCTTTTAGCACAGTCACAGGTTCTTAACTGTTTATCTAAACACTATCACTTATTTTTATGCTCTTTCAATTAGCTTCAAAGGAAGATTTTTCATTGTTAGTTACTGCTCAGTGCAAGAACTTTGTACACAATCTTCAAGGTCTTCAAAGGTGGTAAGTTTGCAAGCTTTAGCATGTGCTATAATTGTTGAAACTATTTTGCTCCACCAAATAACTCCAATATAACAAGAAATTATTTTTCTTTTACAGTAACAGACTAAATGAAACACATCTGAAAAAGACTACAAAAAAAATTCTGCTGCACTGAAGATTCCCAAGAGCTCACTGCCCCCCCAGATGTCTTAAACAGAAGAAGTTCAGAACTGGGACCTTTTCTAATGCTGGATACTTGCCAAACTAAGCATTCAGAGAATGAAGGGCGTGGAAAGAGGGGTGACCAAAAGAAGATCCTGTGTGGTGATAGGAAAAAAACCTTCCAGAAAAAGCAATGATTGGCGCAGCTTCTCCTCAATGAAAGACACACAAAAGCCAGCATGAGGTTTGAAAAAAATGCACTTCAGGGATTCTCACATTGTGAGAAACAAGATTCTCTAGTAAGATAATACAGTCAGATCTAAAGGAAACCAGACACTATCCAATCTATCCCAGCCATCAGGTATGGTGGTGGCAGCAAAATGCTACAGGGGGATTTTTATTTATTTATTGTTTTAAACAGGGATGGGATGACTGATCTGGGCTGATGGACGCTGAATGACACAAAGTGGACACATAACCTTAATGAAGGGAATAACACTCCAGAGGAGGATTTCAGACTAGGGTGAAGGTTCTCCTTCCAGTAGGATAATGGCTACCAGGACACTGACCCTGAAGCTGCGTACACACTTGAAGCGATTCGCTCGTCACACATTGCTTTGCAGCTGCGTCACTTGCTACGGTTCCAGGCTACAGTTGCCTAGATAACCCTCCAATGTATTTACTACCAGGTCATATGTCGATCAACGGTATTCTTCACTCTTAATGGCAGTTTTGATTGCCTGAAAGTTAAGAAAATTTTATCTAGGGTCCCTCCCACTTCCCATCACCAGCAGTCATTTCCAGCCTAGTCACTTGAAGTCGTGGAATGTCATTCGCTTTCTATGGTCAGTGGTCAAAATGTCGCTTCCACTGTGGGTGCAGTTTAAGGCCCCGTCAGCAGCACGCACAGCTATTTGCTCGTCACCCATCGCTTCGTAATTCACAACTGGATGCCAGTAGACATTTCTGGCTCTGGTTGCAGTAACCCTGAAATGCATTTCCCACCACATCTTTATGTCAATCAGTGGTATCCAGCCCTCCAGCTGGCAGCTGCATCAATCACTACATGAGAGTTTAACAATCCAAACTGTGACTTTGACTTACGTTATTGAGCTCAGTCTGGTTTCCATACAGAGGGTGGTACCTCCTATATTTGCCCTGGCGATATTTGTTGGTGATGAAGCGTCGTCTCTCTTCGTTGCAGCTAGAGAGTGTTAGAGCTTCACTTGGCGGGACATTAGCTGCCCAGAAACTGTTCGCCCGCTCGTTGCCTATCATCAGGAATAACTGCGACACAGGTAGAGTGAAGACAAGAATTTCCACATTAGGATGGGAGGAAGCACATGTGCAGATTGTATTTTTTTTTTTTTTTTTTTTCAGAATTCTTGTGTTAGCAAGTTACTAATACTTCTTACCTGTAGGCTTGTAAAACTATATAATGAAACTCACAGAAAACCACCAGTAATTCATAAATTACCACCAAAACTTGATGGTCTGAGCTCCAAAATGATAAACTGTGGGGTCATTATATTTGAATGTACTATTTTAAAATGTTTCATCTAAAAACATACATTTTTGTATTTTCTTTAGAACAAACCTGGCTGCAATATGTTCTAATTTTTCAGATTTGATGCTCTTCTATTCCATACCACAAATAATATTAAAACCTTTAGAGAGATTTTCTCTGTGTACCTGAATAAGCTCCTCTGTCCAGACTTTCTTATCCATCTTCAGACTCCGAACTTTCGAGATGCTAGGACCTAATCCTCTGTGCTCTCCTGAAATAATACACACATATTAAATCCCGACCATGTAAGATTACTGCAACATATGACAAAGTCTTTACAAACAACCAAGACTAACAACAGACAAAAAAGAATTACGGTGCTGTGAAAAAGTATTTGCCTCCTTCCTGATCTTTTGATTTCCTGAGTTTCAAGGCATAAACTACCACTGACCAAAAAGAACACAAAGGCTCGCCTCACCTTTGCAAAAAAAATCTTAAACCTTCCAAAAAGTTCAACTTTTTGGAAGGTTTGAGTCCAATTACACCTGGCATATAACTAGCACAGCATTTTAGTCAAACATGGTGGTGGTAATGTGATGTCTGGGGCTGCTTTGCTGCTTCAGGACCTGGCCGACTTGCCGTAATTGATGGAACCATGAATTCTGCTCTCTACCAGAAAATCCCGCAGGAGAACAGACAGTCATCATTTCATGCCCTGAAGCTCAGGCTCACTTGGGTTATTAAGCAGGATAATGATCCAAAAAGCACACCGACAAGCCCCAAAACAAAATAAAGGTTCTGGAGTGGCCTAGTCAAAGTCTGAACTTAAATCCGACTGAGATGCTTTGGCATGACTGTAAACAGGCCATTCATGCCTGAAAACCCTCCAGTCTGGCTGAATTAAAACAATTCTGCAAAGAAGAGTGGGCAGCAGGTGTGCCCTGCCATGCTAGCAGGGAACACCTGCTAGCATGGCAGGGCCAGAGAGAAAGACAACCATTCACACTCACATTCATACCTATGGGCAATTTAGAGTGACCAGTTAACCTAACCCCAGTAACTCCATGTCTTTGGACCGTGGGAGGAAATCAGAGTACCCAGAGGAAACCCACGTAGACACAGGGAGAACATGCAAACTCCACATAGAAAGGCCCAGGTCAAGGTCAGACCTGTGCCCTGTTGTGAGGAAGTAGTGCAAACCACCACGCCACTGTGCTGCCTGACTCATATTATGTGAAGACATTTAATTTAAATAAAAAAAAAAGGGTGTTAAGTGTATGTATATATGGGAAACAGACGTACAACAAATATGGAGGAAGAAGCTATTAAGGATGGCTGCCTCAAACCACAGCAGCAAACACGATCTGTTTTAAGGTAGGCACTAGGAGAGGGCAACATAATTATATATCTAAATATTTTAAGAAAATCTGCAATAACCAAATTTGTGATGATAGAGGAAAACATGGCCAGCATGGTGGTGCGGCGGTTAGTACTGCTGCTTCACAGCAAGAAAGCCCTGGATTCAAATCCACCATCTGACCAGGGAGTGTGGAGTTTGCATTTTCTTAGTTTCCATGTTCTCCCATGGGTTTTCTCCAGGTACTTTGACTTCCTCCCACAGTCCAAAGACATGCAGTTAGTTAATTGTGGGTTCTAAATTGCTCATAGGTTTGAATGTGAGTGAATAGTTCTCTGTCTCTCTGTTTTAGCCCTGCAACCGACTGGTGACCTGTCCAGGGTGTACCCTGCTTCTCGCCCTATGGCAGCTGGGNNNCCCCCCCCCATGACTCTGAATTGGATAAGCGGAAAAAAACAGATGCATGGATAGAAAAACAAATTTTAAAAAATATATTTTAAGAAAGGATTCCAGTGAAAAACAGAGGTGATCATTGACCACCAAAATCCAATTAGTCCCTGAGTACAAGTGAACAATTGTCCCAAACTGGAGTGCATTTCCCAAAGCGCTTCCTGAACTATCATGTCCATAATTGGGATTGATAGACTTGAGAACACAAAGTCATAATGCCCTCTGGAACTGGAAGACACTGGAAGTTAATTCTGATACTCAACCAGCAACAAAAAAAAAAGTACAAACGTAGATAAGCACCACACAAACACAAAAACAAATCCAAACACACAAACCTGCACACTGTTTGCAGACCACCACACACAAGTTTATGGCTGCCCACTCTGGCTTCGGTGCTCCACAGTCAGCACAGAGACTGTTGCTAGGCTCCGCCCAGATCCGCTCAGCCACTTCGCTATTAGACAATGCTTCAGCTATGGCTTTCCGCATAGCATCTACCCACTGGTCTCTCATCTGCTCTGACTCTGCAATGAAACTGCGGAGAGAGGCAAACATATGGCTGGGTGTCAACACTGACATGAGGGTGAGAACTGACGCTTACTTTGATGCTGTTACACTAAATATACTCAAGACCTGGAAACCACACACACTCAGAGACAGACAGGCTTCCTCTTTTCATCCTGTCTGCTGCACGCTGACTTTATTGTCCCTTAAATTAGTAATACATATAAATATATACACACTTTACAGAAATAAGCAGGATAATTATTTTCTGTCCTGAAATATTTCTGGATATTAAGTGAGATCAAAACCACAGATGACAAAACACGTATTTTATAAAGTATATAACTAAATACTTTATATTACAAATTATAACATTAGTTAAAAAGTTTAAATAAAAAGTTGAATCATGAATATCAGAATGTCTTACTATTTGTGCACAATTGGGTAAAACTGTGTTAATCAACAAAAATATTTATCACAGCCATTGGTTTGGCTTTTGAAGCTTTATGGAAAGGACCAGCATGGGGAAGAACCTATTACATTTTTGTGCAGATCTGAACCATTTTCTTGAAAACTCTTTAAGAGCATCATCAAAAATTGGCTTCATTTAGACTCCTGATGTAGAAACAGTGCAGATCTCCTCCTCTTTATATGTTTAAACATTTCTAAAGAATCCACCTTTCTTATTATTTCCAGGCCTGAAAAAAAATGATACACTTTCACACGTACTGTATACCGTAAATACACTCACAGCCAGTACACCAGTCCACAGAAATACACATATCCCCATCCTGTCATGCTGAGCCTTTGCACTACAGGCGCAGGCAGTGAACTGTCAGCCAAAAGACCACACACCACATAACACATGCACTTGTGCACAAGCATATCCCCTGCACTTCTTCTCACAAATCATACACACACACTGAGTCACACAAAAGGCTTTTCACATTCTTGAAAGACGACCGGCTGAGGCTAGAGGGACAGTGGGAGAGTTCTCACTACAACAATATGACCTAATTTCTGCAAGTAACCCAGCAACTCAACTCAACAGCAACTCAACCACTGACAATGAGGAATGATTTATATTATCTAAATAGCATATCTCAGTTTATCTAAACAGTTTTAAAGAAATATAAACCCAACTGCTAAATTACTAAAATAAGAAAAGTGACAAGCACACAAAAATGCACAGGATCCTGTTGAGGTTTCAGGTTTTTCATTTCTGTGTGCATACACATTTGACAAATATGCAAAAAAGAAAAAAGAAATCACAAAGAGGGCAAATACCTAAATATGCGATAAGGTGTGGTGAGATCAAAGCTTCGACGTTCTGAAATTTTAATGTTTCCTACATTCATCTCAATAGATGTGATACCAATTCCAATACGATAATCCTGGGAGGAAAAAAAAAAAAACAGAAAGGCAAATCATTTTTACATTTTTTTTCTTACATTATGGAGCAAAAGCTGCATTTGAATCACATGACATCAAACTCTTTCAGTTCAGTTAAAAAACAAAGTAAAACACTGATCAGTGATGTTCAGATTTCTTCTGATTATTAAAATCAGCAAAGTAAAGACAGCAAAACAATTATCTGAAGTACAGATTTGTACACACTGCTCAACTGATAGTCCTTACATCGACATTTTTGTAGAGGAAAACTTTATCTGAGGCGACAACAGTATAAAGTTTGGAGCGTAACCCTTTTAGTTCCAAATAGCCCTGACAGTCAGGGGAGAGAGGTGAACCAGGGTTCATGACAGTGTGCCTTTGGCGCCCCCTGGTGCACCCCTGCAGTACAGTCACCCAATCATTTCTTTCAGCTGGAATGAAAGAGCAAACACATGTAAGAACAGGCATGCATGTAGCAAAATCTGAATGCACAAATGCATATGAACTACATAACTGCATATTTGAGACATACAAACGTATTACAAACAGTCAGTACAAGTTCAAGCAGACATACCTTCACTTTCAGCCCTAAAGATGAAGGTTCGATTGTTTGTACCAACTTCAAACTTCAGCTCCCCCACAGTGGTCACATTAGTGATGAATGCTGTTGAGATTATCCCCTTAGAATACACATCCTACAACAAAACACAGCACAACACATACTCAGCGTCTTCTGTGTTAAACAGATTAGGGCTGCAGATATCAGTTATTGTAGTAATCAAGTATGCTATTATTATTCCGTCGATTAATAGAGTAATCAGATAAGAAATAATTTTTTTTTCTTATGAATGAGCAATAGTAAATATTCAAGAGAGAAAAACAACAGGCCTTTTTAAATCAACTGTTTTTAATAGTTTAACTGCATTCAACATGTCAAAAAAACAAAAACAAACTAAAACCTTTCATTGTATTTACATGCCACATTAAAATCATATTTTTTTTAAAGAAAATTTTTTAATTCAAGTATAAAAAAAAAACAACATACCCTCCCTCCACCTATCAGTGGGTGAGGTAATATAATAATATAATCACAAGAACAGTAATGTCAAAATAAGTTACTGTATACATGCACCCTGAACTAAGGGATAGAATAAAAAATAATACTTTTACTCTTGACTTCCTGGAATGCTTTCTTACATAAAGAGGAGTGTGCTCATGAATGAACGAGCATGTGGTGGCTGCAATGAAGAAAAGCAAGTATATCGACATTCTCATAACTGGGGTTTGCCCTGTGTTTTGATGCAACTTTTCTCGCTGCAGATGGTGTAGACGTTAATTAATGTTAATAAATTCAGTGTCCAGCCTAACACCACTTGGTCAGTGGCTCAGTAAAAAGAAGCTTTTATTTTACATTTTAAAATATTAATACAATTTAATTCATATTTTTTATTTTATATTAATCTGAATTTGCAAATGTTTCTAAAGCACTGAAATAATGATGGTCTAGTAGACCCCATGCCCCCCTTTAGATTCACCATTGCTTGCTGCAGGTATCACTGTGATAGAAAGCAAAGCTGCCATAAGCCTTCAGCGAGCTGCCTGATTTAAACATTGTTATCAGACTGAGTTCAACAGCTCATCTGCATATTTTAAGGTCTGTAACTTTACTGTAGATTTTTCACTGTGTAAAACAAACAGCAGTGGATGGGATCAGCTACAAAGTTCTTTCTTCTTCAGGTTGGAGCATGGTTTGATAAAGGACTCCCACCAGCTTTTTTTCCCCAGTAAAGGTTTTGATGGTGATTACGAGAACAGGCGCTGCTGTTTTGGACACTAGAAAAACGTTTCACTGTCTCGATAACGGCTCTGACTCTTTGCTCTTCTCCATTTGTGTGTAGACAGACTCCACAAGTTGTGTTACCAGTCTTTGTTGAAAACCCTGGGGGCTGCTTGGGCTTAATATTGTAATACATGCGTATATTCACATGCATGCTCCTAAATATGTTTCTATTGCAGGTCTGCTTTTAGTTGCAAATGCGGGTGAAACACTCACGTTGACACTGTGACAACTGAGCGCTGCAGTCGTGTATTAAACGAAGCATCAAAGCAAAATATTTGCATTGAGGATTTTTTTTTTTTTTTTTTTTAAAGAATCGAGTTATTCAAATTACTCGAGCAATCGTTGCAGCCCTAAAACAGATAGACCTCTACCATTTAGTATGCAGATAGTATTTCCTCGACAGTATCGCGGTATCTGCCATTCTGTGATCGCATCAGAAGAGTGGTAAACTGAACATGTCATGGAGTTTTTTTGGATGCGTTCTTACCTTGTCGCTGTCAAAGTATCTCAGGTAGTCAGCATCTAGCTTTACCCATCGTTTCTGATAATAAATAGCCCTGTGTATGAGGACAGACAGAACACACAATCATAAAGCAAAACTGCTGCCTTGTGCGCTGGTATAACAATCTTTTAGCACTGTATTACTACTACTATTAAAGTAATCAAAAGATTTGTGTAATGCATATATCAGATTATTATTATTTATTTGTTTTAATTTTTTGAAAGCAGAACCTTAGGTTGCGTGTTTAAGTGTTATCATCATTATTATACCCCTGAGGTGGATTCTTGTCCAGCCAACCCATCTTAATGACAGCAGAAAGCTGAGAGGTGTCTTCTTTAATGGCTGGAGTCAATATGCCAGAGTTTGGCAGGTAAAAACTGCCTTGCTGGCTGGGGAGATCCCCTTCATACCTGTGCACACACATAAAAGTTATGCCACAAGCTAATGTCTGCGGAAATGTAATGTCAAAGAACCAAGCGGCAATGTCGTACCAACCGCTTTAATACTTTACAACTTTAATAATTACACTGAACAGGTTAACAACACCGAAGACTTGAAGATTAAATATTGCAGCGCTGACATTTCAAGAATATGTTGTATATTTTAAGGCAACCACAACAATTTACTACATTAACATAAATTAAAACACAATACATTGGCATATCTTAAATCACCCTACGCAAACACTGCCAATACTAATCCATGAGAAACAAAACCCTGAGAACATTGTTTTTTTATTTTAAATTTTTCTACATGGTTTGCATTTGCATTGCTGCACGACTCACTCATAATCATCGACCAGCCCATCCTCACTGTAAAGAGAACTTGGCCGCTTCTTTGAGTGGTCGGGCACTTGCAGGGACATATCCTATTGGAGGAGACAACTGTCAATCACACCATGCCGGAGGAGAAAAAGAGAAGTAAGAGCTTCATCAACTCACACTAACTTTCTTACCCTGTCTGGTGGGTTACTTCGATGAAGAGAAAGACTAAATATGTCTGGATCCTCGTAGTCATCAGAATTTTCGTTGACCGTACCCATCACTGAGAGAGGATGAAGGAGAAATAAACAAATCAAGTTTAAGCTAGTTGACAGTTAAAGTCTAGTTTGTAGGTTTTGCTTTCAAACTGAGAAACTCCGAAAGAATGTTAGCCTTCGGACTCCAGTGAGACAAATTTATACACAGACTCTCTGGCTGTTACAGTAAAAGCCAATCTGGAAAGCCCAGAAAATACTTCCCGGACAAGAAGTTTCCTGTATAAACAGATGAATGACATTACGTTATAACAGATTCATCACAAAATCACTTTTTAGAACAGCACCCACATTAAAACTTTAAAACAACATTAGACCATTTCTTCATAACCAAAAGCAGTCACTTACCCTATAAAGGGTTAATCTTAGCTATGTTAACTGATGTGTGGTATGACTAAGTCTCTTTCTCACTCCCTTAAAACTGATTTTTCAGGTTGAGCATCTACCATACAGTGAATAAAATATTAAGCAGAGCTACATTACCACTAATATGTTATATGATATTGACTTGAAGTAGTCACAAATCTTGGAACTCTGTGGCATGTGGATAAAAATGAAGACAATAGTTGGCAAATCCTTAAAACTCCACATGTAATTGAAAATACTACAAATACAATAAAACAAATGTTAAAACTAAGAAATACCATTTTTTTTTTTAATTGATATGTGTGCTTTGATTTTGATACCAGCCACATGTATTGAAAAGGTTAGGACAGGGGATGTGTTTATCACTGTGTTGCAGTACCTCTTTTTTAAAACCCACATACTGTAAGTGTGAAGTGAGCAACTGGTATAGTTTTGAAAGGGAAATGTCCTTGTTTGACATAAGATTTCAGCTCCTCAAATGTACTGTTTGTTCATACTTCAACAAATATTTACAGAGGCCTGCAGACAAGCCAGTTTAACACGTGGACTCCTCCCCTACACAGCCGTGTAATTATAATAGTTGCAATACTTCCATTACTAAACGTGGCATAATCTTGCTAAAATCAACAAGGCCTTATTATGAAAGACGTGGGTGGAAGCTTATGCTGCCGCAAAAGCTGTAGATATCATTTAGTATAAATGGTTCACAGATGTGCAAGCTACCCAAAGCACTAATAACAAATTGGATGGTCCCTCTTCTCTTTGTGATTGGTCAAACACGGGGGGCATCATAGGGGCTGAAAAATGAAGGTAATGCTTAAAATGCCCAAAACTGCAGTTCCTCTAATGGCCACTTAAAGGCCAATTTCAAAAGTGAGTCTTTCCCCACATAGAGTGCCATGT
Source organism: Australoheros facetus (assembly GCA_030220045.1). Lineage (NCBI taxonomy): Eukaryota > Metazoa > Chordata > Actinopteri > Cichliformes > Cichlidae > Australoheros > Australoheros facetus. The sequence continues at coordinate 11,204 of JASGAU010369051.1, forward strand.
CAAAATGCACAGTATTATAGCATTACACCACATCTTTGCAGTCTGCTTTTTTATTTATATTGACAGTTTATCCTTTCACCCATATGGACATGGATTAGGCTTAAAGTTAGTGTCAACACAGGGAGCTGTAGCTGAACTCTGTGCTTCACCTCCACTAATTCAAATCACTGAACTGGACCTCTCCACCATGTTCAGGCTACCATTGCCTTCTACAGCAGATTTAATATTTGTTAATAGTTCCCGGTGCTAAGGGTTTAAAATGTGGGGTCAAAATGGCTGACGTTGCGATTGTTACATCCATCTTTTATTTACAGTCTAAGTTCAGACCACAGGGCCAATTTCCACTTTGCTTCAGTCTGTCTTAAATACTCCTTTTCTCTGTATAGTAAATTTTAAAATTGCTTTTGAGAACTGATCTACCAGCTTTGTTGAATGGCACCATACTTACCAACCTCCTTGTAAAGCAGTCTAGGCCAAAGGCAGGTAAGGAAGGATGCTTTCAACCTTTGCCGAAAAGTGGCACATTATGACAGGACTATTTAAAGATGTGCTTTCAATAACCTCGGGCCCTCACCAATAGGAAGTTATTTGACACACATTACCATCACAAACCAATGCTTTGATAACAGTTTTGATCTACCAGGAAACATATGACAATATAAATACTTACAAATCAGACTTACTAATTATAAATCCATCAAATGAAAGAACATATTTCAGAAATCAAATAGACATGAAAGCATGGATATATAGTATTAAAAAGTTTTAAATATCTTGTCTAGTTTAGTTACTGTCCATTGTCTGGTTTCAAATCCTTTTTTTCAGTGTTATCTCAAAAGTATTCTCTTGTGTCAATTTAATTTCTGCCACATAGGTCAAGATTAAAGCTTACAGCAATAAGATATGATTACAAACACATATACTCACTAAAATAAAAGTGCTAATATGCAGATTCAGGCCTGAGATCAACATTTTAACAAAACAAAACAACTGAAGCTCAACAGTCAAACTGGGATAAAGCTGTTACTTTATTTAACTCACTGTACTGTTCACTGCACTAAAGAAAGGTAAAGGAGGAAGAAGAAGGAAGACTGTATGGCTAGATAACCCTACAGTAGAGCTAAGGTTTGAAAAACAGGAACCAGTCTCACCTGAATGGACAGAAAATTGCTTCAAATTCATCTAAACATGTAGTCTTACTTTATAAAACAGAACTAAAAAGCACTTTGTTTCTTTTTGCCTGGTTTTCTCTATAAAAATTAATTTACAGTACTGTGCAAAAGTCTTGAGCCACATCGTTTCTTTACGTTTTGCTTCCAAGGAGTCAAACTTTGTTTTTTAAGGAGAATGATGCAACAATTCAACAGGTAACTCGAATAACTCAATTACAAAACTTCCTCTATGCAAATCTTTTGCTTTGATGCTTCATTTTGAAACACGACTCTGTAGAGCTCAGTAATGTAAGCGCTAGCTTTCACCAACATTTGCGACTAAAAATAAACTTGCAATAGAAACATATTTAGGAGCACATGTGTGAATAAAAAGTATTACAACATTAAACCCAAGTAGCCCTCAAATGTTCAACAAAAGGACTGACAACACAACAGCAGCAGTGATGATGATGCTGTCATGGTGTTTAACGTGGAGTCTGTCTACTACACACATATGGCGAAGGGCAAAGTGGCAAACCTATTACCAAGATGGTGAGCTCAGGTGTAGTGAAAGAAAATGTTTTTATAGCATCCAAAACAGCAACCTTTACTGGGAAAAAGTTGGAGTGAGTCCTTCATCAAACCACCTGATCAAGATCCAACGTTTAGAAAAGACGACTTTGTAGCTGCTCTCATGCGCTGCTGTTTTACACAGCGAAAAATCTACAATAAAACGACAGAAGTTAAAATAAAACCATCCATGTATGCAGATGAACTGTTAACTCTGTTAACTCTAAGTCTGAAACTGGTATTTAAAATCAGGCAGCTCGCTGAAGGCTGACGGCAGCTGTCCTGCTTTCTATAACAGAGATACCTGCAGCAAGCAGGGGTGAATCGAAACTAGGGCGTGAGGTGTACTAGATCATATTTATTTAAATGCTTGAGTAACATTAATTTGCAGATTTAGATTAATATAAATAAATTACATTAATTAAATTGTATTAATATTTTAAAATGTAAAGCTAAAAGCTTTTTTTTTTTTTTCCTGAGGCCAGTAAAAATATACATGGGCCAGTAAAACTCTGAGCCACTGACCCAGTGCTGTTAGGCTGGACACTGAAATACTATTAACCTTAACTATTAACATCTACACAATCATCTGTTACAGGAGATGTTGCATCAAAGCACAGGACAAACCTTAAGGTTATGTATATAACCCCGGTTCTCTGAGTAGCATGAGTGAGTGTCTCACTATGGGAACGCCTCCAGCGTGACCTCATCAGAAGCTCAAATGTCATTACACCAGCCCTTACAGGCTGGCTCAATGACGCTCATGTCAGGGAGGGGCCAGGGCCTCCCTATATAATAGGCTGACATAGCGTCAGATGTCATTCAAAA
>JASGAU010369052.1:0-18625 GCA_030220045.1 Australoheros facetus
CTATAGGCCTAGTCTGCTGGGGGGTTCACATAATGCACTGTTTCTTTTCATTCACCTTATTTACTTTGTTTATACTCCCCTCTGCATTTAATCATTAATTGATATTAAACTCTGGCTCTCTTCAACAGCATGTCTTTTCTCTCCCCTCAGCCCAACCGGTCGCGGCAGATGACTGCCCCTCCCTGAGCCTGGTTCTGCTGGAGGTTTCTTNCTGTTAAAAGGGAGTTTTTCCTTCCCACTGTCGCCAAGTGCTTGCTCATAGGGGGTCGTTTTGACTGTTGGGTTTTCTCTGTATTATTGTAGGGTCTTTACGCACAATACAAAGCGCCTTGATGCGACTGTTTGTTGTGATTTGGCACTATATAAATTGAATTGAATTGAATTGAATTGAATTGAATTGAATTGAATTGAACAAGATCCAGATTCAATGCTCACTTTATTAGGTATGCCTTGCTAGTATGAGATTGGACCCCTTTTGCCTTCAGAACTGCCTTTGTTCTTCATGGCATAGATTCAACAAGGAGCTGGAAACATTCCTCAGATGTTACTGACATGATAGCATCACACAGTTGCTGCAGGTTTGCTGGTTGTACATCCATGATGTGAATCTCAGAGCAGGCAACATTTCTCCAATCTTCTATTGTCCAATTTTGGTGAGCCTGTGTGAACTGTAGCTTCAATTTCCTGTTCTCAGCTGACATGAGTGGCACCCAGTGTGGTCTTCTATTACTGTAGCCCATCTGCTTCAAGGTTTGACATGTTATTCAGTGATGCTCTTCTGCATACCTTAGTTGTAACCAATGGTTATTTGAGCTACTGTTGCCTTTCTAACAGTTGGAAGCAGCGTAGCCATTCTCCTCTGACATCAACAAGGCATTTCCATCCAGAGAACTGCCACTCATTGGATATTTTCAGTTTTCAGACCATGCTGTATAAGTCATAGAGATGATTGTGTGGGAAATCTCAGCAGATCAGCAGTTTCTGAACTACTCAGACCAGCCCGTGTGCCACCAACAACCATGGCTAAATGCATTGAACTGCTGTCATGTGACTGGCTGACTAGATATTTGCATTAACAAGCAGCTGAACAGATACATTTATTACTGGCTGGTGACTGTATTATGCTCTTATAAAGTTAGTATGATTAACATCTTAGTAAACATTTACTTATTTATGCATCCAGCAGGTATGAAGCAACTTTTATTTATGAGTGCAAATCCAATATTTGTTTTCCTTTTAGCTATTTTCGCTCTGCACTCACTGGTGGTTCTTTAGCTGCTAAACGCTCCTTTGGGCAAGTATTGTGGAGTGGAGTTTTATGGTTGGAAACTGCTCTCTGTTATGGCTGGAAGTGACACTGATGAGATCATGCTGAAAGTGAACCAAAGCTGTAATGTTGCACACAGGGATATCAAAACAATAAGCTGAAACACTGCAATAAAGGAGAACTGCACAGTCTTTGTGTTAATAGCAAGCACATTGAATAAAATATGCCAAAAATATGTGAAATGAAATGTTGTGGATTATTAATTCTGGACTATTTAATTGTGGTAAAATCTTGGAAAATTGAAATCACTGCAGTTTTTTTTTTTATTCCTGTCTCCCTCTCTTTTTTAATGTATTTCATAAATTTGTAGGTCTCTGTGGATGACTCATTTATGTGACTCATTGCTCCAGTGATCATCAAATGTAAATTTACAGATTTGTAAATCCTGTGATGAAGACTTCATTACAGTATTTGTAATACTGACTGTGTTGTACAGATGCTTTGTATTGACTACAGCATTGGTCACTGCCTGATCAGTGTTTGTTATTCTTTCTTGAAGCTATAACTGACTGTGCAAGCAGCAATGCAGTGAGGGGAACAAGTAGAAATAAAGCGGCTATGCATCAGTTTAACTCTGATGCAGCTGATCTCAGCCTGACAGCAGCTCTCAGTCTGATGATAAGCTGTGTTACCAGCCCTTCTCCACTGTGTATGTATGTATGTGTGTTTTTTGGTGCAGCTGTCCTGACAGCAGCTTGATGTTTGTGTGTGATGGAGTGCTCACAGCAGGCTGACCAGAGTAATGAGAAGTGCATGGCTGCAGCTGATACTCCAGAGCCTGGCTCACCTGAAATGGATACCAAACCACCTCACTCTCATTCAATAAACTTAAAGCATTTTAGAGGTCATTCATTTTGCTGCATTTATCCAGGTTTTTTGACAGCCTTGTCTCTCTGTAGAAGGTTTATGTGTAACACTATCAAGGCTTTTAATGGTGCAGGCCCATCTCTTGATTGAGGTTTCATAAATGCCAGTATTGAAAGTTGACCACTTTGTCAGGAGTGCACCCCAAGGAGGTGAATTCTCCTCTGTTTATCATTTCAGTTGCTGGTCAAATAGTTCTGTGGTCACAGACGTGGTGTGTCAAACTTCAGGCTTGATGCCACTGTCAGATCAATAAGGTGTTTGGAGTTGTCTCCTGGGTGTTGTCCTCTGGAAGCCCTCTGGCAGACATTTGATCAGACAGGGATTTGTTGTTAGTACAAGGACAGAGAGCAAGAGTAGTTCGTGTGGCAAAGGACCAAGTGGTGCAGGAGTCCGTTCACAGTCACAAGAAAGAAGCCTGGCAATTGAATGTTATCCTAAGACTGTATTCTCAAGAGGAAGTCTTGCTTCTCTTGCTAACTTGCTCACAATCATAATGTGCTGCTATTTAGCAGGTATATTTCCCATGTTGCCTATAGGACTCCCATTCTTTTACCCGTATATTTTTATAATTCCCCCGAACAGACTGCAACAAATAACATCTCTGCTTAGCAACAGCCTGTTAATCACTTATGTGTCTGTGCCACTCTCGTCCAAAAAAAAAACAAAAAAACTGTTGAAAACACATGAAAGAACCGTACACTCACAATGGGTGGGTGAGTTCCCTTTTGATAAATATAAATTCTCTACTAGCTTTTAGTCTCTTCAAGGGAATATTTGTGAACAGTAAAGAGATGAAATAAATGCACCCTCATCCTTTAAATGCAGTAATAGGCTGGCAGCGAGATCACATTTTTTATTTGATCTAATTAGATATGGGATGTTTTTGCAACAACAATAAACAACTTAGACAACTTAATTAATTGAAAAGTGACTTGGCTGAATATTAATGTCCCTCTGTAGCTTTTCTTCATCATTATGAATGAGATGCAGTTTAACTGGCTTACATAATGTAGCACATTGTTACCGTTAACGTACAGAGAGGATGGATTTAAGAATGGAAGCAAAGTTGACTCCACGAGTGCCTTGACTGACTGATTATTAGTTTCATTTGTATTTGTCGAGAATTTGATATGGTGCTACTCAAACTTCAGTGAAATGACAGACTGAATAGGCTATAACAAGTCGTCCAAATTAAATGACAAAATAGGCTTTGTCACTTGTCTATGACCTTCACAGTGACAAACAGAACGTTTTTATGGTCTAATGAAACTATTGGCTCAGTGACATCATTGTGAGCCATAAAAGCGAGGCTGGCATTGTTTTCACCTTGTAACTCTGGGTCTATGTGTAGAACCACAGCAAAATGTGTTCCTGGAGACATCTACTGGAGCAGTAAGTAACACAAAGGCAACTTTTAATACTTTGGTAGAGCTCTATGCTGAGGAAGTATAAACAAGTTGATTAAAAGTTTAAAAGGACCTGCTGAAAGTTTTCAATTTGCTGCTGTTCTTAAGATCATTGTCCTGTTGCTTGGCCCAATTCTGGCCAAGTTTTAACTGTTGGACAGTTGGGCTCACATTTGACTCCAGAATATTTTGGTATACAGAGGAGTTCATGGTTGACAAAATGAATGCGAGGGTCCAGGTCCCATGTCTGCAAAACAGGCCTAAATCATCACCCCTCCACCACCGTACTTGACAATTGGTATCAGGTGTTTGTACTGATATGCTGTGTTTGGTTTTCTCCAAACATAATTCTTTGTATTACGGCCAAACACCTCCACGTGGGCTGATATGCCCAAACTACACTGTTGCAGAAATCTTGTGGTTTCTTCAGATGTAACTTTGAAAACCTAAGCCATGCTGCCATGTTCTTTTTAGAGAGAAGAGGTTTCCTTCAGGCAACACTTCTAAACAAGCCAGTCAATCTTTTTCTAATTGTACTGTCATGAACTTTAACATTTAACATGCGTACTGAGGCCTGTAGAGTCTGAGATGTAGCTTTTGGGGTTTTTGCATTTTATTTGAGCATTGCACGGCCTGATAGGCAGCATTGCAGCATTGTATTAACATACACCTGAATGCTGCAGACCTCTGAACTTCCAAAACCCATTTTTTTAAAGACATGGTCACACTTGCTGATGATCAGCTAATCAAGTGCATTTGATTAGTACCACCTGGCTGTTACCTGTCCTCTTCATTCTTAGAAGCAGTCCTTTTTTTCACAGGACTCTGCAGTTTTAGAAAACTTTTTTTTTTTTACAAGACTTTACATTGTGTTGTGAAAAAGACAATGGCTTGTGTTAACCAGGTTCTTTTCTTTTGTTTTGGGTTTTTTTTTTATTGCACAGCCGCCCACCACTAGAGAGCAATGCTCTTCTCTTTCCCTGTGAAGTTGTAAACAAGCAAGATGGAAAGTAAAGAAAGATAACAGCTGCATGAACCAGCCTGGTTCTGCAGTATTTTAATCTAGAAAATTAATGGTTGTTTGCTATGTCAAAGTAAACTGCCAGATAACCACTCGACTGGAGCAATGTGTAAACACTAAGACACTGCAATGTGTAAACACTGCAAAGGTGTCTGGCCATTAACCTGCAGGGAAAGAAGGCTGCTGGTGCTCCCACAGTTAATGTTAGCCACACTCATCTGACAGCACACATAACTTTGTGTATGCACAATGTTGTGTGTTCTGTAAAGTGCCATACACTTCCTCAGGATACAGAAAATATGTTATTGAACAGTGTGATTAACAGTTTTAAATGCCTCTTAAATCCACATGCAAAATATACCCAGACCAAATTTAATATCGTGTTAAATTTTGGCTGTTTTCACAGCATTTTCTAACTTTGAGACTAGTTGATGGGTCTGATTTTTTTTCCCCTTGCTTACCCGACTATTAATTTATTCGTCAGTAACACCTTAGACTACACTGTATATTATTGTACAGATTTTGTCAATGCAAAAGGGTCATAACAGTGCAAGATACAGTCACAAAAGGTGTCAGGAGTAGGTGGGCCAAAGGGTAATTGTCCACCTGCCCACTGTATACCTCTGTTTCCAAGTATGGGAAAGAAGGGCATGGATATCACATTTGCAGTTGAGGAATTGCAATTCCTGAATTATTTTAAGTATTGTGCCTAGGAGTTGGTAAGGTTCAGGTACAAAAATTATTTGGTTAGTTTTCTTGTAAGAGCATGGTTTTGGTTAAAATAATAAATTTAAATTTGTTAGCTTAGATTTGTTGTCATGGTTGCAAAAAACAGTGTTTTGAAAAAGAAGTGTGTCGCAATCTCCTCTTTTAAAGTCTGATGGTTTGTTGGCCCACCTTACTCCCAGACCCCCTCCCAACAGACAGGCCTTTAATAACACTGTAACAACTACTACATGAGTTCCTCCTTTTTTGGTGCTGATGCTGCTACAGTCTCACTGCAACTACATAACTAAATTCTCCAGATATGTTTTGAGATCTATAAAAAGTATTCTCCACCAAATAATGATTTATGTTTGATACGTTTTTTCCACCTGTCTGGAGCCTTTATGTTTTTGCATCACACCATGTCAGTTGCATATTTCACAACTGGCTTACAAGCTTGTTTTTATAGTACGAATTCCTGCATTTCAAACTCCTTTAGTACATGAATGTGAAGACACGCTTTTAGTGTCAATCTCTGCAGAAACACCACATCATCCTGCGCAGATAAGATAAAGTAAGGTGAAAGCATTATTAAGCAAAATACACATTGGAGTGGAAGGAGATTTTAATGTACAATAAAAAAAGAATAATTTACTTGTATCTTTATACACACAGTTTCTCAGTCTCTTCTCTTCTCAGTTCTACAGTATGTCTATTTTTGCTTCTTTCTATTGTACGCTCATAAAAAAACACACACACACACACACACACATGCAAGCAAAGTGACAGATATATACAGCGCATTAGCTCCAGGGTTGACAATGCATTTAAATACCTTTAGAAAACTGGCTCTGGTTTCCCAGACAACATTAGAGGCAATTGATTGTGCTCGGCTCCTCCAAGTGTAGGTATCATGCGCGATTCAATCATCAGTGCACCTGCTGTACAGTAGTAGTCTTTTCTCTGACACTCACTACACGGGGAGGCTTCTCCCAAGCCAGGCACGAATGGGATGCCTGCAGGAAGTCATTATGACTTGTTATGCAAGCTGCAAATGTCCTCCAGCATAGAGGTGAGCCTAAGATTCATGCTGCATTGTTGGAGAGCACTTCTATTTTAACACCATGTCTTCTTCTCCGAGTGGTTCACGCTGTTATACAAGAGGCAGTTTTAAGAGAAATGGGGAGGGGTTTTTTTTGTATGTTTTTTACAACCCAGAAAAAGGCTGCTGAAAGTTTTGTTAACAAATCACAAAGTTCTTCCATTTCCGGTGACCACCTGCAGAGCCTGACTGACTGGTTTGTATTGTTGTTCCTGTTTTCTGCCCTTGTCTGACCACATAAGTTGCTGCCATATACAGTATTTCTGTTCATGATGTAACTGATCAGCATGATGCCAGTGCAGCGCCTAGATGTTACTAAGCTGTTAGCAGTCTGCTGTCATCGCTCTCTCTTTCTCTCGCTCTCCCTCATATGGTGGCTCATTGAGCCTGCTTTCACTGACATCACCCAGACATGCTTTTTAGAATAGCTGAAATAATTAAAGATAAACACAGCTGATGGTTGAAAAAAATTGCTTTATGGCCATTTGGTTTTGCTATTGGAGTATTTGTTTGGGGTGTCCTACAATTAAAGAAGAGCAGACCATTTACAAACTCTTCCACTGACATACACATTGACAATAATTTTTATATATTTTGTGCTCCCCATTTTATTAAATGTTACTAAAATAATGGATTTCATCTGACAGAGTGGTTTCTCGGTGCCATGAGAATGACTAAAGTTTATTCTGAAAAATGTCTAACATTTAAGGGGAAACGATAAGTAGCCATATTATGTAAGCATAAAAGAAGAGTTTTTGGTGCATTGCATTGCATTGCGGTCCATTAAGCTGTGGTCTACTGAGACACATCTTTACTTAGAATAGTTTTTTTTTTTTTGCTTTAGAAGAAGGCCATTACCCATTACTATCCTGCATATTCCATTTGAGTATAGCATCGGATGGTCACATTATTCATTTTTGTTAATTTCTTGTTTGTCTAGCGGTAGATATAATTAAGAAAAATATTAATCTAGCTAGCTTTAATATTGTTATAGTCAAGCTAAAATTAACAATTTGAGCCAAGAAATCAAAATAAACAATAAAGCATAAAATCTGGGGTTAGAAAATGTCATATTTTTCTTGAAAACACATGCATTCATCAAAGCAGCTGCAGTGAATAGAAAACACAGATGAGACACTGACAAAGTTAGAAATAATTTTATTTCCTTTAAACCTTCACACAAAGAATTGTCCATTTGCAGCAAACACCTGTTCATTTGTAATCAGGAGACATTTCACCCTGTGCTTCCTTAACCCCCTCCCACACATTGGATTGGTCTGATAATCGCTTTTGACATACCATACGGTCAAGCTGCCCCCAGAACAACTCAATAAGGTTGAGATCTCTTGACTGTGCTGGTTACTCTTTAGATATAATAGTAGCTGATTATCTCTTCCCTTAGTAGTTCTTGCCCAGTTTGCGTTTGGTCATTATGCTGTTGTTGAAGGAAACTGTCTCCAGTAAAGTGATATCCACAGGGTATGGAATAGCATCACAAAAGTGATAACTTGTGGGTACTTGTGGGAGTGATAACCACTATAACTCCCACAAGTACCCCTAAACTGTCAAATTTCTTCCACAGTTCTTCAAAGATGATGTAAGGTGTTTCATTTCTTCAACACATATTCTTTTCCTTGAACCTAACAGCTCAAGCTTACATTTCTCTTTTTCCAATCTTTACCTGTCCAATGGGTGTGTATCTTTTCCTCAGAGTTTGATATGTTTTTTTTTTCTTTGCAACTCTGCCTCGAAGGCCAGCATCCTCTCTTCTTTCTCTTCACAGCTGACAATCAGACAGGTGTTTTCTAGGTACCATTTAATGACACTGCCAATTGGGGACCTGTGAGGTATATGTGTCGCAAACTATAGTCTCTGATGCACCTGTTTTATTCTATTCTAGTTAGAGGCAGTTTGGACTGTTCTGTAATGGAGTAGGACACATTGTTTTGTGAAAGCTTCAGGTTTTTGGTAATTTCATGCATGAAATAGCTTTCATTTTAGTCAGGACCATTATAGTCAAAAGAAGGTTATTTCCATCTGAAGTAATTTATATTTGGCAGCATAGCTCTCCTTGCAAATCTGTGTGCATGGAAATGCAGAGAAGGAAAGCAGCCGCAAGACTCCAGTGCAAAACCAAGTAAGTATCAACAACAACAGATATAACACTAAATAAGTTGGACACAGCGGGAGCTATGATGGAGGTGGGTTGCAAACAGCTTGCAGATGCACGGAAATTGTTGGAGGCTAAAGCAGCCTAAAGGGTGTACCCTATGTGAGATCTGCCAATTGGATGCATAGAAGAGTACTGGCTGAGTCATCAGTTAATGTGGATTGGTGTAGCAATTGAGTGATCTGCAAGGTCTGTGGCTAAGCCTGGCTTTGGGGCCTGCCAAAGACTGTGTTCAGTTTCTTCAAAGAAGTTCCAGGGCAAAGGATTTTTTGGCCATTTTAAGACTATAATAAAACCCAGAAAGGAGGATGTTTATTGCTTTACTAATCAGCAGAACAGTTTTAATGTATGCTAACATAATTGCAAAAGGGGTTTTCTAGTGATCACATAGTCTTTTAGCATAATAAACTTGCATTAGCTTGTATTAATGCAATTTGCCATTGGAACACAGGAATGGCAGTTTCTGAAAATGGGCCTCTTTACGCCCACATAGCTATCCCATTAAAAATCATTAATAAGTATATGAACTTTTTTTGAGTTAAAAAAAAAATCACCATAAGGAGAGGTTTGTGTGCTTTCCACTCTAACATGTGTAGTCGAGACAAATAGAAAAATAAAGACCTCCACACTGCCACAGAAGCAAAAGAGGGCCGTAAGTACATTGATAAAATAACTGCTAGATTTTCATCTTCAAATTAGTTTTTTTAATGCATATTTTCTAAAATTGTTGTTCTCACTTTCTATTTCCTCTGTTTAACCCTCAGCAAACATCTCATTCATGACAGATGAACAGTGCTGAAATTTATCCTGGGCTTATCAGACTTTGAGTAAGGCTTCAGAGTCTGTTGTGCACAAAAAAGCTAAAAACAAAAAACACTGTCTTTATCACCCTGACAGGGTTAGGATATCTAAATTGCAAAGAAGACACTCTAAATGAAGTTATTGTACATGCACTCGTGGACCAGGACATGCATGCTTACATCTGGTAAACCCATTTTGCACACTGTTTTACATGGTACCTATTTTCCTACAGAGAAAAAGTCTCTGGAGGACAGTGCCTATTAGTGCATGATTGACATCAGTGGATTTCTTACGTAATCTGTGGCAGGACAAGGGCATTGTTATTTCTCGCTTTCCTTGTCATCTGGGTTTAGCAGCGGCTGTGAGTTTTTTCCCCTTTTGGTTCAGCTCCCAGGGCCAAATGATTCAGAGATGCTGTCACATGACACAAGATAATGAGTAGACCACACTACTGCAGCATGACAGCAAGGAGGTCTGCTCAAATACATTGCAGCAAAGTTTGCGTGAGCATCCAAGGACAGTGCTTTGTCACTTAAAAGCATTTTAAGCATTGTGTTTTGTTGTTTGTGTGTGACTTTGGAATGCTTGATATTTATAAGCTCTGTGCACAATGTAAGAAAGTGTGTGTAATGCACTTTGATATACTGCCAAGGAAAGTGAACTGAATCCATATGAGATCCAATGTTTAGCTTGTTTGATCCAAATACCACAGACATTATTAGAATTGGAAGCAAATTCGATTGCATGCCAGGATAATTATCTCCCTAATTGAATCCAAAATTATGCTTAGAGTTGTCACATGTACACCATTTGCTTTTTAAAACATATAATTTTGTCTTAAGCAGAGAACACTGTGTGATGTTTTGAAATTTAGAGAAAGCCACAAGGGAGCTGAATGTGGCATCAGAGTTCCTGTCCAGTGTGCTGAGGTTAAGGCAATTATCGTCTTGCTGTTACTGGCCTTTCTGGTATTGCATTGTTTCTGTGACGTTTGTGCCATTTAAGGATATGCAATGAATGATTCCACACTCAGACAGGCACGATATGGCGCATTCAATACTTCCACTTTAGTGAGACATCCTGGGCTTTTTTCGACAGAAGACAGCTTATTCCTGAAGGACTAATCCAGCGCTTCTATAAATCTGAGGGAGTCACAAGCTATAAACTGTAGCCAGGAATGGTCAAAACAGATGCAGCACACATCAGAAGTATCCTGACCTTCAGCCCCTACATAGGTTTAGCTCTAAACAATCACCCATTGTACATCTCCCATAATGCAACTTAAGCCTGGTAAATGTTCATGTCTTTCAAACTCCATGCAGGTTTGTATCACAGGCTTTGTTTTGTTATATATAACTTTGATATATAACTAATTACAAAAAGAGGCCAAGGGGTCACAAGCTGGATAAAGGTTCTAGGTTCTAGAACATTCTAGGTGCATGGGTCATTTTAGTCCATTTGTTGGCGCTTGCTAGGCGACATGATGACATCATAACATATCAGACTTAACTCAAGTTTTGCGGATATAATGATGTTACTGTGGTCAGATTAAAATGACACAAGGCCTTTGTTAGGCAATAGGATGATGTCATAATATCTTAGATAAGAACCATCAGGGGCTCAAGATGTACCTGTGTGTGAGGTTTGGTTGCTCAACTCCGGAATGTGCACAAGGAGTTTGCAGCCAGACAGACTGAGATTAATGACAAATTTTATTGTTAAATATTATTGTAAATAGATTTTATTACTCTTTAATTATGCAGTATACACAGAGTGAGTACACCCTGCAAAATTTGACATATAAAATTGGTGGCGTGCCCTTTTAACTGCTTTTCTTTGTCATGTGGGTAGTATTGCCCTCTTCAATGCACAGCAATTAATTTTGCAATTTGTGGCCACTTAATTTCATGCAGGTCAAGTTATGAAGTGTTGTGCCACACAGCGGTAATCTTTTAAATGCCAAACTATTTTCAGATGGTGTATTGATGGTCTAAATGTATCAACAAATATAGCAACCACTGAAATACGTGTTATTATGAACTGAGACCAGTATTGACAGTAGAGAATAATAGTACTAGCTCAGCAGTAAAAGGCCACTCGTCACTGTGTTTTTTCCGTATTCTCCACTGAACCTTCAGACAGACTACGGGCCTATGTTCTCATAAATGTACTATACATGTCTGAGGTCAGCGTCTTAGTCTTTTTCAGCACAGAAAGAGCAAGGGAAAGATCAGTCTGTCCACTCATGTGAATTCAGGCAGAAGGAACAACAGCCCAGCGCATTCTATGACTATAGTGACTTCTGTCTGCCCATTTAGAAAGACCATGCAGGATTAACATTCCTACTTCAGAGCCAAGTAAATCTTCTATGCTCACACATACAAACAGACACACACACGTTTACGGATTTTACATTGCATGAGTGCAACACAAGCATGTATGCACACATCACAAACACACTGCATAAGACCCCCATCATGAATTTTGATAGTAATGAGCTTTTCCTCTGTACCTGGGTTCATGCTGTTGAGAAGGGATTGTCCCTTATGCCAGCAGTGGCACTGTCACCAAATGAAGATATGCAGTTCATCTAATATTGAATATCATCCAGGCTGGGATCCATAATTCATTATCTAAGTGAAGACGTGACTCTCGTGAAGAGGATGAGATTTAAAGGCTCAGTGGGAGGGGTTGAGAGAACAACAGCCCGCACCAGGTGCTCTCATTCAGACGGTAGCTGAGATCACTTCCTCTGTCTCTTCCATATCCCTTCAAGAGGTGAAGTTCAAGGCTTGTCATTCCAGGAGGTTATCTGTCTTCTAAAGAGCTGCTACAGTCCCTGCCATGCAGTACTTATGCTAATGAGCCCAAGGAAGCACCTAAAAGCTTTTAATTTGCTCTGTTGACATCATGTCATTGGCGATGTTGCCTCTTTGTCTACATTAGGAGCAGTACACTAAAAGAAAAAAAGAAAAAAATATATTGACTGTCACCAGTTGGACTATTTGCATTTATCAATGGTGATTAAAAAAAGAAATTGGGCTGTTCATAATTTTTAGGGATTCTAATATGTCTTCTTAACTGTCAGCATTATGAAGGTGAGCATTTTTGCCAGATGTGATAAGTGATGGTGGGTCTGCCTGTAAAACCAAGGACACCAGGGCACACTCATTGACTCGTCAGTCACAAGTACTTAGCCAGTAAGCATATCCTGGTTTATCCACTATTCTAACTGTAATAATGAGCATAATTTATTAAATTAATTTCATGTTTTATTCAGTAGCACCCGACATTAACAATCACGCCCAAAAAGTCATCAAGAATGTGTTTACCGAGGTCACAGAGCAGGGGAGCCAATGGGCATTTTCCCATAGACTTCTGTTGCAACACCTGGAGGTCTTTATACTATGTTGTAGGTGTATTGCCCCATTACATGCACTTTATTAGGTATACCTTGCTAGTACCGGGTGCTGGAAACATTCCTCAGAGCTTATGGTCCATGTTGACACGATAGCATCACACAGTTGATGCAGATTTGTCAGCTGCACATCCATGATGCCAATCTCCTGTTCTCCCACATCACAAAGGTGCTCTTTTGGATTGAGATCTCATGACTGCGGAGGTTATTTGATTACAGAGAACTCATTACCATGTTCAAGAAACCACTTTGAGATGATTTGAGCTTTGTGACATGGCGTATTATCCTGTTGGAAGCAGCCATCAGAAAATGGGTACACTGTGGTCATAAATGGATGGGCGTGGTCCGCAACCATACTCAGGTAGGCCGTAGCATTCAAACAATGGTCATTTGGTACAGTACTAAGGGGCTGAAGGTATGCCAAGAAACTATTACCCACACTATTACTATGACCAGCAGCAATAGTCTGAACCATTGATACATGGTAGGATGGGCCCATGCTTTCATATTGTTTACACCAACATCACACAGCCAGCATTTTTCCAAACTTATGTTGTCCAATTTTTGTGAGCCTGTTCAAATTGTAGCCTCAGTTTCCTGTTCTTAGCTGACAGGAATGACACCAGGTGTCAAAGGTTCGATGTGTTGTGCATTTGTAAATACTTCTTTGTATACCTCTGTTGTAATGAGTGGTTATTTGACTTACTGTTATCTTCCTATACGCTCGAAGCAATCTCGCCATTCTCATCTGACCGCTGGCATCAAGAAGACATTTTCACCCAGAGAACTGGCATTCATTGGATATTATCTCTTTTTTGGACCATTCTCTGTAAACCCTAAAGTAAATCAGCAGTTTCTGAAATAATCAGACCAACCCATCTGGCACCAGCCACCATGCCATGTTCAAGTCACTAAAATCCCCTTTCTTCCCCATTTTGAGTTTTAGTTCACTTTAGCAGGTTGTCTTGACCATGGCTAAATGACAAAATGCACTGAGTTGCTGCTGTTTGATAGGCTAATTAGATTTGCACTGACAAGCAGTTGAAATGAAAGCAGACAATCAGTGTATAAAAGTTTGCAGCCATGCTTTAAGAAGCCATGGCGATTCAGTCACAGCCGTGCTTTGAACTAACTGTTAATGCCAACATACTAATAAGCTCAGGTATAATGCTAAAAATTAGCATTATTTAATGGCTATACATAATTGCATTCACATTGAAAAGTCCTGTTATAGTAACTGTACACTTCACACCATCTATAGTTGCCATCTTGCCTGGGTTGAAAACATAAATCCATAATGAGACACAGTGAATATTCACAGTCTTACTGTCTCAGCGTGCTAGCATTAGCATCTTAGTACTGATTGTGATACACAGGATATTCTGTTAAGTAAAATGTGCTTAGTCTAAGTTGAAGAGTTTTCCTGCTCTTCTTCCAGTTTTCAAAGGGACTGGGAAAATAGTGAAAAATCCTTGCCTTCTTCCTGTCCCTGGAGGTGATTGTGGATTTCTGCTACAGTTCTGAAGAGTGATGAAGTTATACAGACATATCATTAGAGTTTCAAGTGGGCACCTTCCATCCTTAGCATTTTGCTGACTTAGCCCAAAGCGCCTTCAGTAGGTTCAGCAGTGAGATCTAGCATCCCAGAACAACTTCTCTCAGTTTCTACTTTGTCCACTCACCTTTTTTTCCTGTTATTATAGGTTCTTTGTAGCCACAACCACTGACCGCAACATTCTGCTGCTTCTTATGGCTTTTTTGTCACAATACTTCCCTTTTAATCCTTAGGTCTTTGTGGAGTCTTACAGTAGCTGGTACCACATAGCTCCTGCATCCAACCTCCACCGGGCAGATTTTAACCTTCCAGCTTTCCTGCCTTGTTCCCACATCCAGTTCACAATACCATAGTTTCTCCCTCTCAAACACTTCCTATATAGCATCCTCACAGGGTACAGTGGGCTGAAACAAGTAAGCAGCATGATGTGAGGTCAACCACAGCACTGCTCTGAGGTTAATGATGGCACTTTCAGGGGGATGCTTTAAGTTGCTGTCCATCAACCTGCATCTTCCACTCCTGTTATGCAGCCAGTGCTCTGGATCTGTAGTTTTCCTGGTAACTTTCTGTTTCTCCACGCCGTCCCATTTCATCCATTGGCAAGACAAATATATGGATTTTATGAGAACTTTTATAAGAATTCTTACTTTATCTAGTACTAAATTTCATGGCTCCTCCAGTAGTTTTGTGATACTTCCTTCTGAACTGACCAGCATTGCTGCTAACACACCTAATTAGAAGATCACTTAAGTAAATTTTGTTGGGTTTAACTTTACATGTTAGATTAAAGATAAAGTCACCCTTTTAAACACTCTAATGCTTCTAAAACTTTCAACCAAACAACCCCCAAGAAACCCAGAACGCTACACTACAAAAATCAAAACATAAAAACAATTCTATTTAAACCAGAAAGATTATAATATGCATTATTACACACATTATCCCATTATAGGCTGGATATTCAATTAGACAATGGCTTTCATTATTTTATTAATTAAATGCTGCCTCTTTACATGCTTTATATGCTGTGTTTATGGTGTGTTGCTGACTTGCTTGTTCAGTCTGTAGTTATTATCTTATATTTAAATTTAAAAGCATTTATTTGCACATATGTTTAAAGATTATTGCATGTGCTACAATCTGCTTCGCACTGTGGTAGGTTGTTTGCACATTTACTGCTTCTGCTATTGAATTATCTCATTCACTTTGGAAACGTGTTGTTGCTGCCTGGAAGGCACTTTCGAAACTGATTTCACCCATGCATCTGAATACTTTTCTAGGGCTATAGTTCATTAACTATAATTTAACACTTTAGCAAGTCAAATAGACTAATCTTTCAGACTGTAACTTTAACTCGGAGGGGTTCATTTGCCCCGTAGTTGCAGCTGCATCCAGTTTACCATTATGAATAATTCAAACGATACACAAGGCCACTTTTAATTTAGATATTCAGAGGAGCTATGTTTACTGCGTCATCCCCTTTACAGTCAGCACTTTTTTTCTTTTTTTTCATTTTGTGTTGTGCTCACAGTGAGGGGAGGGCAAGGGAAAGACAATGAGATGAAAGAGGAGGAGAAGATGAGGAAGCATTTATGCAGCTGCAGCAGCAGCAAAGATAAAGCGTACGCCTGTATGTGAGCATGAATGCACACCCGCTGCAGCACTCAGGTAGATTGTTGTCAGACATGTTTTATTTGTAATGAGAAAAAAAAAAAGATGTAAAAAAAAAAAACCCTGAATATCTCCTCTTTGATGTCATAGCGACCTAACAAAGCAAACAGGGAAACAGCCACAGTTAGCATTCACACTGCTTCTGAACTCCACAGCATATCATCAGACTTTCAGTGGTGGACCACGTAATTTACATTCCTGCCCCCAATTAGAATAATAATTATTCCCACTGTTTTGTTGGAGCCATCTAACTGCAGGGGGTTAAAAGTTAAAGCCTTTTTGGGTTTTTTTTGTGCATTTTACCCCACAAATTATCATGATGCAATTAACAAAAAAAACTCTGTTATTGTTGACCTACAACATTAAATGTCACACAATAATAAGATTTTAGGTGCAAATGAATTTCCTTACAAAGGCAATGAGAATTTAGAATAGAGCTCTCTCAGAGTAAATGCGTACAACTGTAACAGATCATAGCAGGCAAAGATGGATACAGCCGGACTCCTGCTTCTGTGAGCATTCATCTCTTGCTGCAGGACATGTCAGTCTGCGCTCACAGCTTTAATTATCCAGAAAGATGGCTTTGCTGCTCATCAGTCTAAACCAGGAGATAGGTGACTCGCATACGGGGTAGAAGCAGGTGATCCAGAAAGCCCACAACCCTAACCCACCACTTACTTCTCAAAATGGATTCTTTGTCAAAAGTGATTGGCCATTGAACAATGAGGGGACAAGAGAACATGGTGGGCCTTGTGTTGCCTCCTCTTCTCAGTGAACTATGTATATTTGTCCACCAGGGGAATTAAAAAGAAGGAAAAACTGTCCAGTTTCATTTTCAGCTGGCCTAAAGAAAGCCAAGATGACTCATGTGGTGAGTGTTTGCACTTAAAGTAAAACCATAACTGTTTGGGGCCAAGCAAGGTACTTTCCTTATCTGGATTCAGTCCTTTTATCAAGGACTGAATTCAGTCCGGACTGTCATTATTTTGGGTAACCTAAAGAAAAAGCCTGTGCTGTGAATAATTGATAACTAACCGGAGATGGCTTCCAGTCTGTAGTTTATTTCTATAAAAAAGTTAACTTGCTGAACATCAGCCTTGTGTAGTGCATATCTGTCATCTAATGGTTCGTGCAGAAAAGAGTGTTCAGCATAGTTTATACAGTGGAAATTGCGATGTAGACAAACTGATGAGATTATCAGTTTCATGGGGAGTTTAAAAGTTTCTCATTTTGTCTTCTCTTTCCCAATAAAAAAGGTTTTCCTCTTCTTGCCAGTGCTTCCATAATGACAAATGGTCTTGGCAAAGCCTTTGGCCCTATAATTAACACCAGTCCAATGAGGAGCCATCTCTGCCTGTGACCTGACAGGCCTGTGCTCACAATGGCCTCACACATCAGGGCCAATGTGTCAGAGCAGATCTTCATTCACACCAATTTCAGTACGCACATGTCTCGTCTCATCACCACACTTCCCCAGGCTTTGTTGGATGTACAGTCTCCACCAGGTTTCATGAACTATTAGATCAGTATGGTAACCATCACTATCATTGCTCTCTCCATAATATGCTCACATTATATCATATATTTATAGGGAGGATATTTATTTCCCCTCCAAAAAAGATAAGGATATTTTCACATAGCAGTTCTTGTAGCCATTTCAGGCAGAAAACCCACCATGTTGTTGTTAAATCAGCTGTGTCCTTTACCACTGCACTGCCTCTTTTGACAGAGTGCCTCTTTAGTATGGAGGGGGGAATGGACAAAGGAGACTTGGGAACTGAGGGCTCAGCAAGATTTGTCACATTTTGACACTCGCTTTGCTCCAGTAACCCATGTCACACCAGGTCAGCGTAATCCACCCCATTTCTGTGGATAGATATTTCCCAGAACAGATAGAAGAAGGATAGAGGTCAATGTTCAGCCAGTGTCTTTATGTGTGAACCAGGTATCAAAGTTTGACTAACACATGATTCAGAGTCATGCAGTTTGGACTAAATATTACTGAGCTGGGCTCTAAAAAGTTAAAATAGATAGGTTTGAGTTTTGGAAATTATTAGGGCAACTAAATTAGAATATGAATTCTAGATGAACAGAGGAATGCCCAACGGTGTTAGAAATAAAAACACATGCACTGTATGGTTATACAACTTGTATAGCAATAAAAGTAAACTTTTCTTCCCATGCTAAGCCTAAAGTTTTTGTCCCTAAAAGGAAAGAAAAAAACACAATGGAAGTTTGTTAAAACACAAAGTAGAAAAAGCAAAATCTCAGAAAACAGTGGAAGTGTTTTTGGGGACAGAACAGCTGCGAAAGTGACAGAAACCAAAATATGTGAAGGATTGCACCTAGACATGCTTAAAATAAGTGGAGGATTCATTGGTGTTGTGAGGGAGAAAAAAGTGCGGGTAATGTGTGTTTTAATTGCATGATTCATGTACTACTGTAAATACATGTTTGCTGTTAGCCGTTTACTGTTGGCTTATCATTTCTGCAGCTGTTCCGTCAGATTGTCTCCCTAAAAAACAGATGACAAGATGACAGGTGTGTGTGTGTGTGTGTGTGTGTGTGTGTGTGTGTGTGTG
>JASGAU010369055.1:0-12948 GCA_030220045.1 Australoheros facetus
AACACTATCTGTCAGAAAGCTACAAAGGCAAAATCTACATTGGTTGAACTGAATGACAACTATCACTCAGGGATTAGTATCTAATGTAGTCTGTTGATGATCTCATAATTAGAAAGCTCTTTCAGTCTAACAAGTGTGTCTCAGGCGTGTGTAATTATGAGATATATACTACAAAAGGAGGAGTCAAGCACATGTAGAGCTAAACTGTGTTGTAAACTGAGTGAGTATTGATTTCATTTCATTCATAATTTCATAGTTAATCACATCTGATGTGCCTTGGTCTCTCTGCACCCCACGTACAGATAAAGACATACAGGAAAGTATTTCAAAGTAAATAACTTTAAATCATAATATTTGTTTGTGTGACAGGGATGTCCTTGATTTTGTTTGTGAGAAATAATCTGAGGACGTCCTCTGCTTTAAAACCAGCTAATTCAGTGCTGGTCAAAATCTCAGAGGTGGCTGTTGATACAAACACAGAAGTTCCATTAAAGAAAAATTAAGAGCCACAAAGACCACGCCTCAGCAGAAATATACAGCATGCCCTGTCACATTAACATAAAGCATGGCCCTCAGAAATTATTAGCCTTCCTAATCTCAGGAACACTCAGACGCAGCATTGCACTGTTCAAATGACCTGTCCACTGTGATGCATGGTTGTTTTTCTCTATGCCAGCTCCACCCACACCACCACATTCTTTATTTCTTGCTCTTCCTTTTTTTTTTCTTTTTTTTTTCCTTCGTGCACAGGATTTATGCAAGGTAGAGTAGTGAGGGACAAAGATTACACAAACAACAGCCAAAGCAGACCAGTAAGGTGAAGGTCAACAAACACATTATCCTCCACTTATCAAGAGTGCATTAACACAGCTCATTCTCTTTTGCATTACACTGAGACAAACCAGGTCACATCAGTCTCTCCTTTTTCAACCTCACCTATCTGCACCAACCAGGGAGGAAGTAAAAAGCTGACAACAATATAATGACATTAAGTCTTATCTTCTGCTGTTTTTCAGACTACTGTCACTCTGAAACCCGTCCCTTCAGAAACAGCAACAGTGGATGAAGAGCAGAATGTACGTTGGGGCTACTGGGCAGCTTTATGGCATGCACTTGGTCCTGATGATTAGGGATCAATGGGAATGATCTATCATATATCAGGATAGATATAAAGATCAGTGAAGGGGAAAATGGACTCTCTGTCATCCCTTCTGATTTCCTGCCGGTGTGCTCACTTGTGACCAGCTGGCAAACACATGAACAGTGATTACTTGTGAAGCCTTCCCCAGTGGACCTGCTGCAACAATATGCATTGACTATTGTATTCCAAAGACTTGTCCCAGGATTGACTTTCACTAAAAAAAATGTATTTCTCTATGGCAGTATGTCCTGGGACCTCCCTGTCCTTCCATGTACACATAAGGAAAGCTAAAAGGGAGGGAGAGCAGCAACAGCAGCAAAACAAATAAACTCTTAGAACAGAGCAAGCATTTATGGATGACATTGATTCAGTCTGAAAAAGCATGACTAGCATGAGAAACTGTTTACAAGCTCAAATGTGAACACTATACTCAATATATGCTGAATGAAATAATACTCAGTAGTATTATTCTTACCATCATTCTTTACCTTAATGCATTTTGTTTATATATCTGATTATATTTGCTGGCTTAATACTAAACCAAAAAGCAAAGACTACAAAACAGGTCACAGACATTGCTAGTGGCAGGTTATTTCATCTGCTGCCATCTAATAATAATTCATTGATTAACTTTATGATGCATTTCATTAAAAGTGGGATTTTCATCAGAAAGCAGCAGTAAATCTTTGGCAAAGTTCACATTCTTGACTGTTTTACAGGGGAATTTCGGGGCAATTCAGAACTCTTCCTGTTGAGAATTGATATGGAATTTGAATGTCTGGCATTTGAGACGCATGGACGACATATGCAAATTAGGATAGCAGGAAGCCACCAGTGCTCCAAGCTACAACATTCCTAAAAGGGAGCTTATTCTAAGATATTCCATGGCAAAATAATAATAAATAGATATGGCTTATGTTAGTATTGTTTTTTCTTGTTTTACTTGTAATACAGTTAACTGACTCATTTATTTTACCTCCTACCCTTCAATCAAGAGTCTGTGTGGGACAAAAAAAAGATGCTGTCTATAAGAAAACAAATGATTATGATAAATGACATGTTTTTGTTAATTTTGTGAATAGTTTCAGAAATAATCACAACCACCAAACTACCATAAAAAACATGAATCATAAAAGTGTAGGCAAACATTGGATGAAGAGCAGGATTAGGAGATGGTTCAAGCATCTAACAAAATTACTGTCGGCCACCAGTGCAACCCCTCAGCCTCCTGGCAGTATAATCTTTGAGTGGCACAAATCCCTTGGAAGCACACTTTTCTAGAACACTATTATCAGGTCTCAGTAGATCTTAATGGGGTGCATGTGAGTCTTAGTCACTTTATTCACCATATTAAATGGTAAATGGACTAGTTCTTACATGACGCTTTTCTACTCTGAGCCCTCAAAGTGCTCATAAAACACATTTACATTCACTTCCATATAAAACTAAGCTAAATGCTTACTGTCTACCATTCACACACATTCATACTCTGGCGCTTGCATTGGAGAGCAACTTGGGATTCAGTATCTTGCCCAAGAATACTTTGGCACGCAGCCCAGAGCAGCCAGGAATCGAACCACCAACCTTTCAATTAGTAGGTGACCTGCTCTACCTCCAGAGCCACAGCCACCCCCCAAATTCAAAAACAAATAGCTAAGTAAGAACCAAGAATAAGAAATGTTAAAATCATAATAAATATAAAATACCAAGAATACAGTCACTTTCTGTGATTGGCATTATTATGGTATTATGGAACTAAATTGTCCGAAATTTTTGTAGATTGCATTATTCTCTAGTTATCGCGTTCACAAACTTGAAAGTTGATCACCTGCCTGCCTGGTGGGGTGATGACAATACCCCTGTTAGGGATTATTTTTTACTTAGTGAATAAAGGACAAATGTTTAAAGGTAAACTCCAGTAAATTAATTAATAAACAGTGGATCAACCAAATAATAAACAATTAAATAATACATTAAACAGAGAGCAACAGATCAGAAAGTAGTAGACTAACTTCTCTCTTTCAGTGCATCTTGTCTTGAGGACCGGCCACCGAACGTACAATTAAAACATCACCAATGTCACCATGTTCTGTCATTAATCTGGACAAGATTTCACTGTATTGATTAAATTAGAACATTAGGGAGAAGATGTGCTTATAACTGAGAGGAACCCTCAACTCATAGCGCCCAGAGATTGTTTATGCTTAGATAACAAACTGTATAAAAATGTTTTGGTTAGACAGGAACACGGGCTCGGAGAGAGAGAGAGAGAGAGTGCACACTCTCACTCTGAGTCCCCACATGCATGTGTGTATTTTTTCTGATTCTTTGATACAATAGATGTTTTACTTTTTTAATTAAAGTGTTTCAGGTGTCTTCCTTCACAAAAAACCTGTTTACCTAACAGATGGTGACCCCGACGTGATCAAAGACTGATAACAGGTAATGACAGGTGATTTGTGAAGGAGGATGATTGGCAAAAGAGGACGAAGGGGAATATTTTCTCCAGGACGCACCTTGGGACTTTAACTCCTCAAAACACTCACAAGGGGTGCCTCATAAGTAAGGTAAGCAGAAACCTGTTGTTTCTAAATAACCGAATTCTGCAGAATTGGACGTTAAAATTTTTTGTGAGTTAGGATGAGGTAAGGTTTCGAGAGAACAAATTTTAGAGAATCTGTTAAACTGTTTAAAGCTTGAAAATATTAAAGTGTCAGAAAATTTAAAAAAGGGGTGGACATTAAAATAAATAAAGAAACAAATAATGGGTAAAAGAAACAAAATACTGTAAGTGAAGTGATAAGAGTTGAAATGAGTAAAAAAAGGATTGTGAGAGATAAAGGAAACGTAAATCTGCCCTATAGCAATAGGCTATTTATTTATTTATTTAAACCAAGAAGCGTGTGTGGTTGGAAACTTTTCTACTGAATAGAAATAACTCCTGTAATCTGCAGCATGAAGTATGGTGTGTGAGAATTGGTTCTTATACATTAAGGATGACGAGTAGTGATGTAAGCCTTTTTAGGCCTTTTTAGGCTGAGAGGTAAAAAATGTCCAAACAAAAATTCTATTTTTGGAGTGGACTCATGAACTTACTTATGAACCTACTGAACTTACAGGCTGGGTCAGATCCAATGTGTATCATGCAGCCGTCAACGGCAGAGGCCCTAACGATCCAATCCCCAGTCATTAAAACTAGCTTTCAGACGTGGAACCACTCTGGTGGATAAGGAACCTAAGCTAGGGTGTGAGGTTGAAAGATACTAGCTAGATATAGTCTGGCTCATCCCAATGCATGACTCTAAAACCAGTTTCTTGGAGAGAGGCTGGACTCTGTTCCAATCTGGAGTTCCCCTCATGGAGGGCTGGTTGGCAGGGGTGGGCATGCTTGTATCCTCTGGTTTGCTGCCTGTATGTTCATGCTTTCCGTAGGAGATGAAAGGGTTCCTGTGCTTGGGGCCCAACTGTCATTTGTGCTTATGAGCTGAACAACAGTTCAGAGTACCCTTCGTTTTTGGAGTCACAACGTGGGGTGCCTCTAACCAGATGTAGACAACGGAGGTGAAGGGTGCTGCCAAGCTGACAAAGGAGTCCTGTCAGGCTTCATTAGCCTCTGAACTACTTACAAGTACTGGCAGGCCAAGCAGAGTGCAGTTCTGGCAGTAGGTGAAGCAAAAACTTGGGTGTGAGTGGGTGTTCGCTGAAGCCATGGAATAAGACTTTTGGTTGGCCTCGAAGTGATTCTGGCAAAATGTCAAGTGACTCAGTTAACTCAAACTGCTGACTTCAGCTTAGTTGCTGTGTGTTTCTGTTACTGACTGTGCAATGTCACATGGAGATCTGGGGTGGTGCCCCTGGATTGTTTCTTTGCCATTTTTAAGAATGGGTACCTGAGGGTCTACTCCAGTTACAGGGGGATCACACTCACCTCCCTGGGAAGGTCTATGGCAGGGTGCTGGAGATGAGAATCTGTACATTAGTCGAACTTCTGATTCAGGAGGAAAAATACAGTTTTTATCCCAGCTGTGGAACACTAGACCAGCTCTTTATCCTCTCGAGGATATTTAAGGGTGTGTGGGTATTTGTCCAACCAGGTGCATGTGCTTTGTAGACTTGGAGAAGTCATTCAGACGCATCCCTTTGGGGATCTTGTGGGGGGTGCCTCAGAAGTACAAGGTATCTGGTCCATGGTTACAGGCCAGTCAGTTCTTGTACAACTGCAGTGAGAGCTTTGACTCATTTCCAGTGGGTGGTGGACTTTGGCTGCTTTTAATCACTGATTTTGTTAATAATTTTTATGGATAGAATTTCTAGACATAACCAAGTGAAGGAAGGTTTCCAAGAAAATGGTTCTCAGCTGGATCAGGGACAAGTTGTTGCCCCAAGTGGAGGAGTTTAAGTATCTTGGGGTCTTCTTCATGAATGAGGGGAGAGTGGAGTAGGAGACTGACAGACAGACTGGGGTCGTGTCTGCAGTGATGCAGATGCAGTACTGGTCCATTGAGGTGAAGAGACAGCAGAGCACAAAAGTGAAGCTGTTGCTCCATATTCCTACCCTCACCTATGAGCACAAGCTCTGGGTAGTGACTGAAAGAATAAGGTTGCAGATACAAGCAGTCAAAATTACCTTCCTCTGAACGGTGGCTGGGCTTTCCTTTAGCAATAGGGTGAGGAATTCAGTCATTCAGAAGAGCCACTACTGTTATGCAGTGAAAAGAGCCAGTTCGGGTGGTGACATCTAACAGCAACATACTGCTGAGTATTGCTCTGAAGCACCATTTTTTTCTGGCATAAATGAAATCTAAATTCAAAACAAGACTAACAGATGATTGAAAGGAGAACTTTCAATTGACTAAGCCTTATAATTTAAGTGGGAAATTCTTCTCTCTCTCTGCAAACATGATGGATCCTCAATTTTTCTTTACTCTATGCAAAGTAATAAATTACTCCAGCGTAGTGCCACATTCACAGCTGAGACACCCATCGTATTTCCTGTGCTCTATTCATATCCATTTATCAGGCACCGCTGGTCAATCACAGGAAGCTGTTTGTTGTCTTATTGCACCACTCCATCTTTTGTTGGTCACCTCATCATAAGCCCTGTGACACACTCATGATGGATATACCTCCAGCTCCATGAAATATTTCCCACCAACACATCCTTTAAGCCATTCTTTAAGACCACCCACCATCATCAGTGCAGTGGCTCTATCTATCTATCTATCTATCTATCTATCTATCTATCTATCTATCTATCTATCTATCTATCTATCTATCTATCTATCTATCTATCTATCTATCTATCTATCGATCTTTGCAAGCATCTGCACAGAAAACTTAATAACACAAAGTTAGCAAAGAACCAAGAGTGATGTTGCAGCTGAGTGTATTCTGACCCTAGCCAAGCAGCTACAGCCTGATCAGTCAGACTTGTAGCATTGTAGCCTCCATTTCTACTTGTAACTGTTTCTACAGTGGAACTGCTATGGCCATTGTTGTGAAGTGTTCTTGTGCTGGTTTGCAGCTTTGACTTTGAGTTAATACTTAAAGCTCCTGTCCTGTCCTCATTAGGAGAGAGATTTAGATAGATAGGTCTTTCAGCATGACAATGGCCCAAAACATGCCACCAAGGCAACAAAGAAGTGGCTAAAGAAGAAGCACATTAAGGTCATGCAGTGGCCTAGTCTGTCTCCAGATCTCAATTCTATAGAAAATCTGTGGAGGGAGCTGAAGCTTCAAGTTGCCAAGTGGCAGCCAAGAAAGCTAAACAAGAGTTACTGTAAAGAGGAGTAGGCCAGAATCCCTCCTGAGATGTGCAAACCTGAAGACCAAGTACAAGAAATGCGTTACCACTGTGCTTGCTAACAAGCTTTGAGTGCTCAACTAGAGTAAAAAAAGTGCTATATAAGAACTAGTCCATTTAACAAGGGTTTCTCCACCAAGTACTAAGTCATGTTTTGCTTAAAGATCAAATACTTATTTCAGTGACATGCAATTCAATTTTTAACTTTTATGTCATGTGTTTTGTTTTGTTTTTTCTGGATTTCTGGTTGCTTTTCTGACTCCTTCCATTAAAATAAAAGTACCATAAAAAAAAATCTGTTAATTTCTTTGGAATTGGGCAAACTTACAAATTCAGCAGAGATACAAAAAAATTAGCAATTACACACATTTTAGCTATTACAACAACACGGCTTCACAGTAGAAGAGTTTGGGTGCTGAACTGGCCTGCACACATTCCAGAGCTGAAAACATTTGACTCATCATGAAAAAATACATCCCAGAACTGCTGAGCAGCTAGAATCCTCTAACAGACACAAATGAAACAACAATCCTCTCCCAAAAGTCCACCGACTATCCTCAGCTCCCAGACATTTACAGATTGTGGTTAAAAAAAAGAGGGAATGGTTTACAATGGTAAATATGGCCCACTGCATTCAGTTTTTATTTACATGTTATACAGTATCCCAACTTTTAGAGTTGGGGTAGTATTTTTTTTAACACAAGGGACCTTCACCTTCTTCCCGTTTACATCCCAGTGGTCATAGGGTAACAGGCAGGGTACACTCTGGATAGATCAAACCATATCTACTGACTGTATTTCAACATTAAAGCAGCAACACTTAAAAAGCAACACTGATGATAACATTAGAGGGAAGTAGTTATTGATGGATGTTGCTATGCGGTTCAGTAATTGGTAAAATTAAGATTTTAAACATAAATATTGCCTTTTTGCCAAAAGGGCTTGAAAAGATTCAACGTCTATATTTTTCCAGAGGCAATAATAAACTTGAAAAATATTCTATAATGATTTAAGTAAGGTAAAGTAAAGTTTAATGATTCAAATAACAAAATAAATTTAGTATTAGTAAAGCAAAGGGTGTCATTTTTATGTTGCTGTCTTGTGAACAACCTGTCTTTTCCCCAGCCTCTCTGAAAATGCTGCATTCATTTGACATAAGATCACTGGCCAGGCAATGGTCCTGCTAATGAGACATTTATTGGTATATTTAATCAAATAACCACAAATATGTCTGTTTTCTGTGTGCCTGAGACACTTAGATGTAACTCTAACACTAATAAGCAGTAAGAGGCTCAACACCCAAAGAATGATATTTCAGTGTAATATTTTTTGGAGCATTGTTCATAGTTGATTAAGCAGCAGGAGGCAAACCCAAACCAGCCTTAAGCACATTAAAACTTAAAAATCATTTTTTACTCTGCAGTCACAAATATGGAGCTACAGTGATGCAACCACATGTCAACTGAGTCACAACTGCCATTTTCAAAGGAAACTCTGAGTGGTCCTATACGCATTTGTGTTTTAGTGAACAACCATGCAGGATCCCATTCAAGAGCATAAGTACATGTGCCTGTGTTCACAAACACTTCAACCAGAGGATGTTTCAGCTTTGTTTATGTTTGTGCTATGCATACTGAAAAAGTGCATTACATGTTCCAAATATTTTATATGCTTTCTAATAAATTCATTGTGAGGGGGGAAAAAAAAAGTATAAAAAGATCGATATGACCCTTTTTTTGTTTGTTAGCTTCGTGTGCTTGTATGAATACGTGCGTGAATGAGGCATGCTGTATAAAGCACTTCGAGTGCTCATGTAGAGTAGAAAAGTGATATATAAAAACCAGTCCATTTATCATTTGGACACACTGTTTTTAGGGCCATTATGTGTGATCATGGTCCAAACACAGTGTGTCACTGGCATTCGTACACATCCAAACCACAATGAATCACCAGGTATGATGTGCTTCAAGTTTGCGAACAAGCCTAAAATTGGATAACGTTGGATGGACATTTCAAATTAAAGAAGTTTTCCATATGAATGCCTGTTTATTCTACTTTCTGAAGACCAAACTAAAGGCTTAGAGACCTCATAACAAGAGCTGAACTAACTACTGTGCAGGACTGGGAGAGCCTTACCAGGGAGGATACAAAACATCTGTTAATGTCTATTTCTTGTTGTCCATTTTGAGGATTTTACACAAACAAAAAAACCCTCTTCAAACCCCAGACTTAATATCAACCACAATGCTACTTCTGTATTTTTATAAAGATACTTAAATTAAATGTATCCATTATTTTTTAAAAGTAAATTTACTGAAGGACAGGGCCTTTAGAACAAAAAAGGGGAGTCTGAACAGTGTCACTCGTGTACTCAGGTGTTCTCTCTGTGCATGTGATGTAATTATTGTTGCTCTGCCATCGACTGATATATATATACCATGTGTGCATTTGGATTAATTTGAGAATTATTTTCATTACTACTTTTAGCAATGACACCATTGTAACACTTTGGAAAAACACAAAAAAAGATAATTTACAAAAATGTGTATTTATTTGTTTGATATATAAGGTTTGCCTGAGCTTGCCCCAGGCAAAGGAACTGCTTGCAATCAAAATCTGCTAAAGTTTATTTAAAATGTCACAACCTGGTGTGACACGTGTTTGTGTAGCTACCACTGTAGTATTAATCAAAACATGTGCTTGTGATGCTAACTGGTCATTCTAAATTGGCCACAGGTATGAACATGAGAGCAAAATTGTCCAATGGGTCCTTCCCAAAGAGTTTAAGAAAGCTGATTTATAGATGGTCTGCGATATCTCAGGTAACAGACTGATAAACACTTACGAAGTACTAATCACATACAGCTATTGACCCCAACTGAACATAAGCAACAGGGATTTTGTTTTTACACAAGGTGCAAACCTTTAATATATAACTACTGTTGACCAAATGTATCTTATAAGGCAAACAGTCCTCCACCCCCTCAAAGAAAGAAAGAAAGAACTCCCCTCTGTCTCTCTCAGTCACTGTATTTGCTCAGATGTCTGTTCTGCACCCAACAGTCTGAGTCATAAAATGACTCTGATGGTGCTATGTTAATGTAGTAAAATAGATTAAAAAAATGTATATTTCTGTGGGGAGAAGAGTTTACTCAAGAAAAGAGCTTTTTCATTGAAATGGAGCAAATCTGGAAGATCCCACTCTTCATAATCTCAGGAGACTTCAATCTCTTTTTCTCTCTCTTCCCACCTGACTCCTCACACAATTTGTTGACTGTCCTACCAGAGAAAATAAAACCCTTGATCACCTGTATGCCAAAGTCAAAGAAGCTTACAGAGCTACTGTCTTACCACCACTTGCCAGATCGGGACCGCTTTAAATGCACAGATTGTTATGTGCTGCTGGAAACAGATGAGGACAATTTGGACATTGACAGACGGGCTGATTGTTTTACTGAGCACATCAGCTGCTGTAGAGACAGTCATACCCACAAAGATTATGCGCTATTTCCACAAGTACCGTTCTCTTGGCAACTGCCAAATCCAGACTCATCCACAGGATTTCCAGACGGAGAAGTGTGATTTGTCACTCCAGAAAACACGTCTCCACTGCTCTAGAGTCCATTGGCGACATGGTTTACACCCATTCCACAAAGTTCTCTACACACAGTGTTTGAAAGTCTGTAGTGACTGACTGTAGAAAGTGTGTGACCTCTGCACACTAACGGCCTCAGCATCCGCTGACCCCGTTCTGTAATTTCACGTGGCCTACCACTTTGTGGCTGAGTTATTGTCCTTTTAAAGTGGTCTCTAGCAACAGTACAGGCAAATAATATGGGCTTTCCTTTCTTTGGACATGGCTGCTTTTTCTTCAAGCATAAAAAAGGTACCTACACTCCCCTCCGAAAGTATTGGAACAGTGAGACCCTTTATTTTTGCAATAAATTGAAAACATTTGGGTTTGACATCAAAAACCATTATGAAGCTTATATTTCCAGGTATTTACTTCAGGATCTGATATACAGTTCAGAAGATAGCATATTTTGACTGAACCCACCCATTTTTCTTGTGAGCAAAAGTATTCAAACACATGACTGACAGGTGTGTTTTGTTGCTCAGGTGTGTCCTGTTACATTGATTATTCAAATGATAAATAGTGATGAATGTCCACGCTCTGTAGACATCGTGCATTTACAGTATAGTTAGAGGAGTAACCAACATGAAAACCAGACAGCTGTCTATGGGTGAAAAACAAGCAGCTGTGAAGCTGAGAGAAGATGGAAAATCAATCAGAGGCATTACACAAACATTGGCCATAGCCAGAACAACCATTTGGAACGTACTGAAGACAAAAGTCGTCACTGGTGTACTAAGTAACAGAAGCAAGCAGGTAGAAAAAGGAAAACAACAGCTGTTAATGACATTGTAAGTGCTGCAAAGAAAGACCCTAAAATAACTGTTAGCGACATCAGCAACAGCCTCCAGAGGGCAGGAGTGAAGGGATCACAATCTACTGCTTGCAGAAGACTTCATGAAAAAAAGTGCAAAAACTTCTCCAGAAGATGCAAACCACTAATTAGCAAGAAGAACAGGAAGGCCAGGCTGGAATTTGCCAAGAAGTACAGAGACAAGCCTCAGAAATTCTGGGACAAGGGTTTATGGACTGATGAGACAAAGAAGAATCTTTACCAAGGTGATGGAAAGGCTGAGGTTTGGCGAAAGAAAGGATCTGCTTATGATCCCAAATATACGAGCTAATCTGTTAAACACAGTGGAGGTAATGTCATGTCTTTGGCTTGCATGGCATCTTCTGGGACAGACTCATTAATCTTTATAGATGATGTCACGTATGATGGCAGCAGTACAAATAGTATATTTGAATCAGCAAAGTGATTCCCAAAGAGCTATTAGCTTAAAACCTGGCATATTGGCAAGATGTGCAGTGTGTCCTTAAAAAAATGAGGAAACTGGACAAGTGGAGGACAAAAGAAGAATTGGAAGGTCTACCAAACTATCTGCAGCAGATGAACAGTATCTGAAAGTCCTTAAGAAATAGGAAAAATTCAGCAAAACCTGACACAGGACCTAAAAGATGCATCTGGCACTTCAATTGATCATCTACTGTTAGCTGAAGCCTCATCAGAAATTGTGGAAGAGTGGCTATCAAGAATCCAGTCTTAAGTAAAGCAAACGGGAGAGAAAAGGCCAAGGTAGGCCAAATTACACATGAAGTGGACTGAAAATCAGTGACAATGGGTCTTAAGGAATGATCAATCCAAATTTAAAAACTTGGGTTCAAGTCCTCATCATTATGTACAAAGGAGGTCAGGAGACAGGTAAGACAGTGAGCTGTTACAACCATTTATAAAACACAGTGGAGGCTTGGTCATGGTTTGGGGTTCATTTCAGCCAGTTATGTTGAAGGTCCTGTCAAAATTGATTTTGAACTGTCAGATTTTGATCCACTATGCAATGCCATCTAGAAACTGTGTGATTGGCCACATCTTCATTTTTCAGCATGAAAATGATCTCAATCGAGTCTGTCCTTCTTTAGAAAACAACTTCATAAGTAATTTATGTTTTAAAATAAAATAAAGAGATCTTTAGCAGTTGTACATAAAATGATGCGTGAATAACGTATTCAGGTTTCTCCAGCAAATCCTGAAAAAATAGGTAAATATAGATTTTCTCAGATTTCTGAAAGGTCTACGCCAGGGAGCTCGGATTTTATATGGCCCACGCATCTTGTCGATACATGTGTTATTTTTAGCCCAAGAAATGAATACAACTCAGCATGCAATTCCTCCTTTTAATTCGCAATTCCTCTTTATAACTCATAGAGGCAGTGTCGTGTAAGAGATGTCTCCCAACTGTTTCAAAACCTCAAAAAAAAGAAGATTGACTGATTAACCAATCACAGCCCATGCTGGGTGATGCCTTAGGTGGGGGTCATAGGTGACACACAGTGTTGCCAACTTAAAGACTTTTCAGAAACCCTATCGAC
>JASGAU010369055.1:12971-30217 GCA_030220045.1 Australoheros facetus
AAAAAAAGCGACTAGTGAAAAAATGTAGCGACTTTTTCTGGTGAGTTCAGCAACTTTTGAAGACTTTTTCGGATAGCCCAGAAAGCTATAATCCTTCGCCAACACCCTATGGGTACATAAAGCACTCCATTTGTACGTCCGGACTTCATTTCGGCACCGAGAGGACATCCCCCCACCCCCCAGACCTTGCTGCAACTTTTCCAGAGACACTTGTCACAAACGGAGCCCTGCACCACACGCTTCCCAGCTCTGCGGGAGGTCATGGTTGTTGGTGTGCAAACGAAGTGGTATACAGCAGTTAGCACTGGTGAGCTCAACGACCGTTTCTGTGATTTTTCCTGTATCGAAAAGGGAATGTTGCTGTTTGTGTCACATTCTGCTGTGGCTGGCAAAGCAGAGGACCCCAATGAAGAACTCTCGAGGTTCAAATTATGTTTAACTCAACTTTATTAGCACCAAAAGCTGGACAGGAGCCAGCTACACAGTACTTGAAATTCAAAACTCACAGCAGTAGCCGACATTCGAGGCTACACAGATGAGGACGCGACAAAGGGCTAAGACAAAAACAGACAATAACTACACATGGGCTAATGAGGGGAGTGACAGTAGGTGGGATCGTGGCTGAACATAATTTCAGAGACGAACCAAGGGGAAGCGAAACTAAACACCAAGTACAAGGAACGCGAGACCGTCAAAACTAAACATAAACATGACTCCTACTTGAACACACAGGCTGACAACACAGGGAAGACAGACAGCACAGGGGATGGACATTAAGGAAAACACTGGGAGAACTAAACTCTAAAGCTAAACACAAATCATGGAACAAGGGCCAAGACAAGGGGAGACAATACCACGGGGAATACCAGAATGAAATACAAATAACTATAACCAAAAACAGCGTACAAAACTACAACAAACTGAAAACCCAAACAGTGAGAAAAACTAAGAAACACAACCTGAAAAATACAACAAAACAGAAGTACACAAACTGGAACTCAAAACACTGGGCCACCATCCCAGGACCATGACTGTCTGACGCTCTACCTCACCTGCAGCTACACTTGCAGCCAGAGCCGACTGAGCTTCAGTGTGACAGCGACACCAGCATCTTTCTCTTGCCTTGCAAATACCAAAGTGAGTTTGCAAAGATTTGCTGTGTTTAAACTGGTGTAAATGACATTTTGGTCGATGATCTTGTCAAACATATCTTTTATGAATTATATAAATTTATTTTGAGTGAGAAAGAACACTCAATCTCAATCACTCAATCAAGTTGCAACAAATATAACATCACAGTTCTATAAAGACATTTAATATGACCGTAAAGGACCGGGTGTTTTATAATGTATATACAGTAACATAGTCATAAAGATACTTGCAGAACAAGTCATTTTTTTATTTTATTTATAAGGCCTTCATAACTCCTGTTGACTACAGTCTACTTACCAATATAAGCAGAAACATTAGACAACACATAAAAACATTGGAAATCCCTTTTTGGCATATGATCAGTTTTTTTGGCACAACACCAGCAGCTGGATAAGAACAAGTTTCCAGAGATGAACATTTGCAAAGAAAATGGTGAGCTTGTTTGGCTTCACATGTTTGTGTGTGCAGATTTTCTCTGTTCTGAACTTAAACAAGAACCGCTTGAGATCCATACTAATTGATTACGCATGTCCGCCACTGCTCTGGAGCCAGACCTGCCCTGTGTACCTGTATGCCCTTCACATTAGTATCAGTAGCTTATCTGTTGCTCTGTTATCATAAATACACAGCAGTATTTCACAGTCTCTGTATGTTATAAATTTTAGTTGGCAATTCAGAGCTTTTATGTTCTACATTTGGTTACTTCATGTTTGCATGGAAATGAAAGTATTAAATAACAATATTTATATGCATGTTTTATTCTTTAAAATAATGTCATCAGGAACTGTCCCATTGCCAAATCTGGCCCTCCTTGAAAAAAGTTTGGATGACCCTGGTCTACGTGGACAAAATTACGTGCAACCAGTATTACCCACGGACATGACCAAATGACACGCGAAGCCACAGATAGGAGCACTCATTTTGGAAATGATCGTATGGTTTGTAGACTCTATTTTTGCTTTATATAGCTTATTTCCATATATGTTTGCATGTTTTAATAAACTGCTGCACCTATTTTCCATATTCCTAGTTCCTATATATATATTCCTATATACTGTATCATTAAAAGGCTGGTGGCTCAAGCCTTTGCACTACTGTATTTTTTTTAAGATTCTAGCTGTTTCATGGTACATTGTGATATAATTTTGCTTATTATTTTATATCAGTAGGTTTTAATATAGATTTAAAATGAAACACATTTGGACATCATCATAAAAAAGAAACTAAAACATAAATTCAATTAAATCACACAACCAAAAGAATAAGTGGTTATAAAGTGTTGCAGCTGCTTTGAGTAGGTCTTGTTCCCTACTGTTCCCTTGAGTTCCCAACTTTTATATACATATATAAACAAAACATGCAGCTGAGCAATAGTGGAACTGAATTGATGTCCTTGATTTAATTGGTGATATTTACTTGGCAATTTTATGGCTGTATCTATTACAGTATTTGCAGAGAGGCATATTTTTCTTTTTCTAATTAGCACATAGCATTGAAGTCTGTAAAACTATCAGAGCATTCATTCCCAAATGACTGTTTCATGTATTCACTGCTTGTGAACAAGTTTCTGCGCCTTCAGAGCAACCACAAAACTAGAAGTGGTTGTGGAGTCTGCTCTCTCTGCTTTCCACAGCAGCCTGGAAATTGCTATCTTTCATGTCCACACGGATACTTTTCAGCAAATCCAGAGTGCTTGTTCTGGAAATTTCTTCCCACATTATTATTTTTGTCCTGTACATTGAGGTTACAGGTAAGCCAGTAAGCCAACAAATCTGTCCATGCACTGTTACATTCTCCATTTTGTCCTTGATTTTTCTTTTTCTGGATTTGAAATCCATGGCTAGGGAGAGTCAAGTCCAGCCATACATACATACATGCTAGTACCCACCACTGAAATTCAGCAAAATTAACATTCAGTGTGTAGGCTACATATTTGTACAACTGGAGAATGTAAAACTAACAGCATGTATATTAATGTGGAGTCTTGACATATGTCCAGATCTTTTTAAAATGTTTTCTCTTTAATATAATTTCTGTCACCATGACAATGATGCAAAAAAGACTTTTCGAGGAAGTGATGCCACATGAATGTGTCATTAGATACTACTCACGGTCATTGCATTGTGTGCCGGTGTAAGAAGTCATGGAGCAGTCGCAGGTATAGTTCTCCCATTGTTGGATGCAAATGCCCATGTTGGCACAGGAATCCTCTTGGCAGGTAGTGCTGGGACCTGGGGATGTTCAAGATAGACCACCAAAAAGAAGCACACACAAAAGCAAAACTTCAGTGTTGAGGCTGAAAAAAAACAATGTATGTGATTATAATGAACCCAAAGCCTACTTAGAATTATGTCCGTAGTGAATCGCTAGAAGACTCCATACTAACTTATTTCAAAACAATAATGTTATAAAATGCTATGTGTCGTCTTATATATTAGTTAGGTGTATGCTTGTTTGTATACTTTGGCCACTCACACACATTCGTTAGGGGAATTATTGCTTTTTGCTAACCAAACTTGAAAATTGTTTCTTGAAAATAATCACAAATTTTCATCTGTCATTAACATGATTTTTTTTTTAGTATCACTGCAGACCAACTGTTTACATAAAGTCATCTTAGTCAAATCAAATAATTGTATGGAGACTTACCTGGTTAAAAGATGCAGGCTGCTCAGTTAAAGGAGGTGTTCAGGACCAAGCAAAGTGATGTTGAGTTGTGAGGGGGGGGTGTTTTAAACTTGACCTTCAATATGAGAATATCCTGCAGGTCATACCCTTACTCTTTGTTTATTACGTCTGTTTGCTGTTTGCTAGCAGTGCAGCATCACCATCTAGTGATGGTAAAATGTATTGCTGCAATCTGAACTCACTAATCCTAAATGGGCTTTGAGACTGAAAAAAAACAAAAAAAACATCCATTTTATGTGATGAAAGCTTGTAATGAAATTCAGGCAGGACATGGATAAACAGTTTACAAGACTATTCAGCTGATTGTGGTGTATTGCAAAAAAAAAAAGAAACCATACAAAAATCATCCAAGCACACAAAAATGCCACATTAGAATGCCATGGACAAGACCAACAAAGTGTGACTGATGAGATTTTATTTGGAAAAATGAATTAATCAACCAATACTTTCTTGTGGTGCATACAGTAGAATAAAATAACATTGTTTCCATTCCTATTCAGATTGTTACACCAAGAACAGCACAGTACACATACAGTTTCTGTTGGGATTAAAAGGATTGTCAGCTAGCACATTTATTGGTTTAACATGGGGGTCGTTAAGTAAATGTTAAAAAAAAAAAAAAACAATACAATGCAGTCAAATGTCCAAGTCAGTGATATGGCAGGCATAAGAAAAAAACTGCTGTACAGAAAATGATGTCCATGCAAAACAGGTTGTGGAAGATGGCCTATAACCTTCAGAGGATGACAAAACAGCCACAAAAAATGGACAACTTGCACAAGAATGTTTCAACAGCCCATTTTGATGTAGCTACAAAAGATGCACGTACAAATGGATATCAGCACAAAACATATTAAAACCTTTGGCAAGTTTTGCTTTGTGAACAAACTGGAAGGACTAAAGTCCTGGTATGGCCTGATACAGATGTAAACCAGATGGAAAACTGCACATCATATAAATAAAGATATAGACTAATTTTTTTAGTATTTACATTGTTATTTGGTTTATACTCCTGCAGTTGCAGTTTGTAAACCGCTGCTACCCCAAACAGCAAAAGTCTAACGCAGTAATAAAAATGGTGCTTACCACTGTAAGCACCAAATAGCAGCCAAAAGGGTCACAGAAATGTTGTATTTTTATTTTTATAATATATGTATAATATAACAGTCTGGTCTCTTGGTAAAATGCGAAGTCACAAAAAGCAACCTATTTTTTTGTGTACGTGAAAATATTTTTGTTACAGCACTTTGAAACTACTGCATTTCAATACGAATTCTTTAACCCAAATCACGAAATTTTTATCACCTAACCACAAAGTAATCATTTTATTGTGTGAACCTAACTGAATATTTTTTATTGTCTAGCCTTAACCAAGTAGTAGTTATTGCATATAATTAACCACACATTTAAACTAAGAATTAATTTAGGAAATGATCATGCTTCTGTAGTGTCTGAAATACCTATGTGAAACTGCATTTATGTTGTCTCCTAAAGGTGTAGGAAAATTCCAGCAAGGGGCCTCTCAGTTTGGGAGCTCATCTGCATTGCTTATCTTTACCAAAAAAGGAAAGGTATTTATTGAGGGTCTCTGAGTCCCTCCAAAAACTGGTAGAAACCAGTCTACTGTAGGTGTGACAACATGTTTATCAGATGTTAAAGCATATATAAGGCTGTAAGTTTCTTTGTTCGGTGTGCAGAAGATCATTGGCTTTTTCTCACCCAGATGTCTCGAGCGTCTGTTTTGACATTGTCTTTTTTGTAATAAACCTTATGGTATTCATTGAGACTATGTCGGCGAAGGATTTCTTCAACACATAACCAGAACAACACGCAACAACACTTCAATTTACAAATACTACACTACATGACCAACAGTACTGGGCCACTCCCATCTTTAATGTTTGATCTTTAAATCCAGGTATTTTCAGTCCCATTGCCACAGGTGCATAAAATTAAGCACCTATTATGCAATGAAAGAATGGGTGAGTCTAAACAGCTCCTTGAATTCAAGCATGGAAATGTAAATGCCAGCATTGGAGCAGGTCAGTTTGTGGAATTTCTTCCCTGCTAGACATTCCATGATCAACTGTGAGTGGTATTATTGCAAAGTTGATTACTGTACAGTTACATGAGTGATGTTACAAAAAGCAATGCAAATGCAAAAGTAATGATATGTGTGGTTAGTGTGACAAATTACTTTCTACAGGGAGTAAAAAAAGTAATGTATCACTTTTTTTTTAAAATAATATGATTACATGATCATTTTAGTAATGACCTCAACAACGATGTACACAAAGAAATAGTTGTCATTTTGTCACTATTTCAGAAACTGCTATGAGACCAGATGGAACTTTATTTACCGTGTAGCATCTTATTTGATTACATTACTCTGTGGGCTTTGATGGTTATGTAAACAATGTTCCACTCAGGACTGACACACCATTGGCATCAATACACGGTACAACATTAACATAACCCTATACAGCATATGTAGCCACAAGCATTTTAGCTAACTCTCAGAGTTAGTGTAAGTTAGCTAGCAGCAGTTTTAATTTCAGTAAATTCCACAGTTACCTACTAAAAATGAATACAAGGCATAAGTAGCAGTCCAAACTTTGGACTGCTACTGTAAGTCTGACTCTGTTTTGGAACAAAAACCACTGCAAACTTCAGGCACATCACTGACTACTGCATATGCAGAGAGCTGGAATGAAAGCTTAACAGACACAGTCCTCAAGTACTGAAGGGGCAGGATT
This sequence comes from Australoheros facetus, assembly GCA_030220045.1. Taxonomy (NCBI): domain Eukaryota; kingdom Metazoa; phylum Chordata; class Actinopteri; order Cichliformes; family Cichlidae; genus Australoheros; species Australoheros facetus. The sequence continues at coordinate 19,568 of JASGAU010369055.1, forward strand.
TAGTGAAAGGTCAAGTGAGCATGTTCTAGTGAAAATAACATTTGCTCTGAATGTGAATGTGTCACTTTCTTTGTCCTTTTACTGATACACCTGAGCCAGCACCCATTAGAATCTGTTTTTTGTTTGTATTTATTTTATTTTTACTTTTTGGTTATAAAATTTTTTATATTAATAACATTCAGAAGAAAAACTTTACAAAAGTATCATAAATAAAAACAAAAATGGAGCACCTGTGCTAATTTTACGTTGATGCATTAGCACTGACACTGCTTAAATAGTGACTATGACTGCTCTGTAAGCAGACAACCAATGTGGCCGATAAGAGGAAGTGACTGTTGTTTGGTCGGGAGTCTAGCAGTGAGTAAGTGAGGCAACAAGTACAGTTAATAAAATGAAGCGCCTTCCATATGGATTCAGGGATGAAGTGCTACTGTTTGCATTGAGCAGGAAGAAAGGGCTGCTGGAGTTGGAGTTGAAGTTTGTGTTGTAGTCTAAATCAGGCTGAGATTTGAGGGATGGTGTACCTTCACATCCACGCTCAATCTGCCCGCTGCGAAACAATGCATCATTGAGGAGATCCGGCAGGCGACCATTGAGGTCCACTGAAGCCAAACAGCCCTGGAAGCCTTCTCTGGAAGCCACTAGTTTAGGCAGGTTGCCATACATGCCAGGACCCAGTCCAGCAATGAACAAATCACCTGGGGCACAGAAAAAATAAAAAGTAAAGGAGAATATTATCATTATAAAAGGAAAAGAAAAACTGAAAATTGTAAGTGAATATTTACCGAAAATGTTGTCTTAAATTATATTCAGATCTAAGTTACAGTGACTGTGATGTTAAATAATGAAGAAAATCAAACAAAAAATGACTTCAATCAAAGAAAATACAGTTTTGGAGTGGGCTAATTCATACATATGCTAAATGAAAATACTGCAGAATTGGCCTAGAGACTCCTCACATCAGACTTCCCAGACTTTCCTCGTGAAAGTTGTCCAGGTCTGACTCACACCTATCATTTTTCTTTTCAATCCAATCCAATACAAGGCCAACTAATTTGCAAATGTATTCTGATTATTCACATTTTCACGTACTTAAGCCTACATACTATGTTACTGTTGCATTACAAGGTACACCAGAAAATGTACTGAGTGGTTAAGTCTGATGTAATTATCCACATCCAGAACCAAAAACTCTTTCATTTCTCAAAAGCAAACAAGCACCAAGGCACCACTGGGAAATTTAAAAAAAGTCTGAAGTCCTTCAATGTCCATAAAATTGACCCATCTAGCTAGTCTCCCAGGCTGGATACTGGACATTTAATATATTTCATATTCTGAAATGTTATTTAAAACAAATTAAACAATAATGATTTCACATTATTTAAAGTTTCTGTTGGACAGAAAGTCCAAAGTTAAACTATGTCATTTGCATTATTCTTATACAGTTTACAGTGATGAACTATGTTGCCCTGGTGCAGCGCATACTGTGGTATCCTTGCTCACTCTAGGTTAGTTCCAGAGCAGCAGCAGCGGCATTGTAAGAAAGAGAGAGATGGCACTTAAAGAATTCTGGATTGAAAATTATGGGAGAATTTTGCAAAAGCAAAGCTGGTAGAAGTATCACTTCCAGGAAAAACAAAGTTGATAAACCTTTAGACATTTTTTAATCAGATCACACTGAATATTCTGTACATGCAGTTTTTATGTCCTGTTGACCACAGAAATTAAAGTTAATTCGGAAAATGCTTCAAAATAAGTCCTCAGATGCATGCCAGTATGGCTGCTGAATAACAGTTCTTTCTTCCAAAATGAGTCATCAATTTGAATTTATGTTGATCATGTTTATACTAGCTACAGGTTGGAAAGCAGTGATTAATGGCTCATGTAACATGGTCCTGTTTAGATTGTAGTTGGCTAAATCCACAAAGATCAGGAATGACTCTCAGATCCAGCATCAGCACAGGCCAGCTGATCAGAACCTGTCTCCAAAGATGACCTCCTGGAACCCACAACACAATCAAACCGGCAGGCTTTTGCATGTACTGTGAGGTGAATGTGTTAACCACTATACTACAGAGCCTCAGTTAAGCAACAAACTGAGACTGGCAATAATATAATGATGATGGCAAAGAAAAGTTTAATGATATTGTTTCTTATTAGTTCAACATCCAACCACTATATCTGAATGAAAAATGGGCAAACAAATATATAGTTTAACATATGTCAAAGGTGTCATATCCTGAGTATACCTTTCAGGTCCAGATTCTTGGCACCATTGATACTCTGACTGGTGGCTATAGCATCTACTTTCAGCGTGTGGGTGTTGCTGTTGTCTCGGGTGATAGCCACATTGTGCCACTGATTGTCATTTAGCGCCCTTTCACTTTTTCCCTTGATGAGGTTCGGCCCATTCCCAAGGTCAAAAACATAGTGGATGTACCTATAAGAGAAGAATCACTAGTTATATGGGATGTAACAATTCTGAAACCAAGTCTGAAACAGCAATACAAATGTCTGCAATATGGCAATTCCATCTTCCCATACCGTGATACCCATGTGGTAATGTCTAGGAGCAAAAATACAGCAGAAATGTGAAATTTATTTGATATTCAGAATCCAATCATGATCAACAGATCAGGCTTGTGATAAAAAAAATATTTTCCTTTTTTTTGTTTATTTTTTATTCATTTCTTCTTAAGAAAAGACATGAACTTAAACTCTAACCCAAAAAACAAAGTATGAACCAAAATGTGGTTTTGGATAATTTCACACTCATCTTGGATACTATTAATTAAGACAAAATTCATATCTTTAGATATCTGCAACTTGTAAAGTTATTCACAAACTAGCCAACAAGAAACAAAATATCACATAAATTGTGAAAAAGAAAGTAATCTACACAAGCCTGTGAAAAACCAAGTACACCCTTACTGCTTACTAATTCACTTGAGTCATTGATCCCCAGCAAGTGTGACTACCTCTATAAAAGCAGAAGTTATGGCAGTTTTCTGGTCTGGAGTATTCAGGTGTGTGTTAACACAATGCCACAATCTTCCCAGGAGTAGACGTTCCAGTAAATTCACTCCAAGGTCAGACTGTGCAATGCTCAGAGAAATTACAAAAAACTCAAGATCTGCATCTCAGACTCTACAGGCCTCAGCATGTTAAATGTTAAGTTCATGATGATACAATTAGAAAAAGATTGAACAAGTATGGCTCATTTGGAAGGGTTACCAGAATAAACCAAGACAAGATAATAAAGAAAGATGTTAGTAACCTTAACTGCTTTTTTTGTATTACTTTTAATGACTAAATATCTCCTCATCCCTGCAGCAGATCGGAGAAAGAAGACAAAATCCAGTTTGCCAAACTGAAATAGAACCACTAGAACTACTCCTCTGCACAAAAACTCATTATCTGAATACACATGAGAGTCCCATTATGCACTGGGCACCTGCGAAGGGGCAGCTGTGGATCAAGAGGTAGAGCAGGTCTTCCACCAATTAGAAGATCAGTGCTTCAATCCCTGGCTCCTCCAGTCCAGATGCTGAAGTCTTGTTGGGCAAGATATTCAGCCCCAAGTTACATGTGAAAGAAATAGTTATGGTCCATCTACAGGTCCACTATAGAAATAAGTTGATTTTTTTTTTTTAATGATTTTTTTTAGTGTTCCTTATTCTGGTAGTCATGCCATGTACAATATCATGGTCTTAATTCATAGATGTTTTAGTTTTTTAAATGTGTGATATGTATTGGAGTGAAATCAAATCAATCATTCAATAGCCACTTTAAATTGTAAACCAAATAATGTTACTTGTAAATTTTTAAGGTTGAAAAATGGAGCAGTTTAACAGGTATCCTCTAAAGTAAAGCTTACCCTTTAACTAGTTCTACAGCGATGAAATCATTGCCATCTCCAGAGTTGAAGAGTATGAAACCATCCGGCGAAGTGGTCTTAAACTGAAAGAAGAGGTGCATGGATGTGTAGGCCTGTAAAGTGGCCAGGCTGAGATAGCTGCTCTTGGATTTGAAGGTGACAGGGTCAGCGATAATAGAGCGAATCCCAAAGCGGGCATTGAGCTCACAGTAGTCAATGTCACCATTCTTGCACAAGTCAATGTAGAGCATGCCATTAAATCTGAGGAACAGAAAAGAACAGACACTTAGAAATAAGGAAACATTTTAAGAATATATAGAACATACATAAAATAAGTAAAGTTGAATACCTTAGGCTCTGCAGATGACCAATGAAGCTGGATGGGATGCTAGAAACAAATCGGCGCTCTGTCATTATGCCTGTTTCGATGTTATGGAACTCCAGACGAGTATGGTCACCCACCATTTGGCCTGGAGACGGGGAGGGTGGAGGGGAGGGGTTGAAAGAAAGACAAAAAACAAACAAAAAGAAAAGAGAACACTGTCTGACACTAACACAAAAGGGCTGATTTAAGGAGAAAATTACATTACACAGTATTAGATGAATGCAAATTGACACTAATGGTTACATATCTACACGCTTTCTTTGCAGCAGAATTATACACTGACACTATAAATTGTTTATGGCAACATGCTGTAGCATGGTGGAATAACACTGACAAAGACACACTAAGAATATTTCCAGTTGATGGAGGTAAGTACCTTCTGCTACATCATCGTCAACCGTTAGCTTGTAGGTTTTGCCGCGGCGCACCACACGCACTGTATGCCATTCATTATCATTGAGCTTTTGCCCGGCATACAGGGTCTCCGGTCCCTTGCCTGAGAACAATGGTCAGTCACAAAGTTAAGGACATCCTGAGCCTAAAACCAAACCTTTGCTTTCCCACCAGTCAGTTTAGGAACATTAACAGGTATTCTACAACCTGATTAGTAGCTTGAAAATGACTTTAAAATTGGATTTGAAACTAGATCTTATGGGAAACAAAGGTTTGTTATAGTCAGTAAATTATTCATATCAGACACCAGACTGCTATGCTGCAGCTACAGTAGGAAAAATTGCTTTTACTCATCATAGGGTTAAAGAAATCTTTTCCTTTCATCCCTTTCCCTTTCTGCTGTCTTTTTTTAAATCTTCATTTCTTAATCTGACAGTGTACACCTGTTCCAATGAAAAAAAATGAAATTGAAATTGTCAATTTTATATGTATTTGTGTGTATTAAACTTTTTGAAAGTCAGAAATGTGCAACTTTTTTTAACAACTTTTTATCTTTGGGGGGAAAAAAAATCACAGAAGGGATTCATAAAATTCCAAATTATACATTGTAGGTTCTAAAGCATACAATTTGAATACATACTAATGGAATAAGATTTTAAATAAGCTAAAAAGACAACTATAGTACTGTCAGTGCCATTTAATGATGGGAAAAAACTTCACGGACTAACATTTAATCTTTCTGTGTGTGAGAGGGTAAAGAACTTTTTTTTTTTCTCTTATAGAATGTTTTTGTTGTTTAAGTGCAAAACTACATGGTTGAGGTTAGAAAACAGTCATAGTTAAAAGAAATTAACAGTGATGTTTACTCAACCTAGTGAAAGGTTTACATAAAACATTCCTATATTATAATAATTGTATGAGTTAATTGGTACAATGAAATTCATAATAATGTGCAATGCAAACTTTCAGATCTGCCTATCTTTTTTACCCCCATCTAATTTTTTGGTTTATAAGCAAAATTCTACATTTAAAAAGAAAAATGGTTAAACCAAAAGAATTTCATTACAAGAAAAAAGAAAAAACATTTTAAATAAATAGTTGACAGCATTATTGGATTTAACAGTTGTAGTCACCGGTAAACCATCCTATACAGGGAGACAACACATACATTTTTCTGAAGAAAACACATATGCCAAAGAGATTTGTTTGTTTTTGTTGTTTTGATTTTTTTTCCCCCAAGGACAAATACAGCTCAGAGCACTCTGATTCAGGACTTGTTGCTTGAATGTCCTTCGCTGGCCACTTAAGTAATGAGTTAAAACCCCATGAAATCTCACTGGGGTGTTTTAAAGAAAGCAACTGCAGAATGGAAACCAATATTAAAAGAAGTTGTCTGAAACAATTTGCAATATTACCCAATATTTTCAAAATTGACAGAAGAGATTGTATAATTTTGTTTACGGGGCACTTTCTTCAAAACTATTAGTAAACTCAACATTACCACAAAAATAATTGGTGGATGCATTATACATTATTTACATATTGTATTTACACTCAAATCGACACTGGGTTAAATAATTTTATTACAAAGTTCATTGCCTCCAATCTATCTATCTATCTATCTATCTATCTATCTATCTATCTATCTATCTATCTATCTATCTATCTATCTATCTATCTATCTATCTATCTATCCCTACCTGAAAGCACAAAAAGTAAAGACATTTGTATTAAATCAATTATTTCTTTGTTGTAACAATACTTTTTGGCAGTAAGTCTTATACCGTTGGAAAGCCTGTTTATTTCTTCTTAAATATTGCCACATTTGTAAGGAAAATGCATTTGTGGGTCGACCGGGAGAATTGAGTATGTGGGTGTGCCCATGAAAAACTTGTCAAATCTTCTCTGCCAATGCCAAACAGCTCATTCTGCTATTGACTCTTGTTTTGAGCTTCTTGTACCCCAGGTGCTGACAATCAGGTTTGTCATCATTGGACGCAATCTCAATGCAGAGAGATATGGAGATGAGATTCTGCAACCAGTGGCAATCCCATATCTCCACAATCTGGAACAGAACTCTGTCCTTCAAGATGACAATGCTCATCCCCACAGAGTGGGAAATTTGAGAGTGGAGAGAATGGAACAGCCTGCCTGCAGTCCTGACCTCAACCCCACTTAACACTTGTTGAATCAGCTTGGGTGTGCAGTTCATACCAAAGTGACCATCACAACCACACTGACTGACTTGCGACAAATGCTGGTTGAAGAATGGCACATTATCAGTAGGTGTCCAAGCTGGTGACCAGCATAACGAGGAGGTGCCAGGCTGTGTATGGTTCTTCCACATGCTACTGAGACCCTTGTTTTTTAAACTTGTCTGTCAGTGCCAAACAACTTATTCTGCTATTGACTCTTGTTTGGTGTCATTTATTGGATTGAATGATTGAAGTCTGGAGAAAAAAGACATACCTGCAGTTTAACAATTTATTCAGAGAAGATTTGGCAAGTTTTCCATGGGCGCAACCCACATACTCAACTCTGCTGCTCAACCCACAAATACATTTTCCTTATAAATGTTGCACCATTTAAGGGAAAATAAACAGACTTTCCAACAGTATAAGATGTATTGTCAAGAAGCATTGTTACAACAAAGAAATAATTGACCAAACACAAATTTCCTTACTTTTTGTGCTAAGTTAAAGGCAAAGATCTCCATAGCCTCGTTATGAGTAAAAGCAATACATAGTGATTTGGGAAAATTAGTGTAAAAGCAGCAGCAGGCACACTAGTAGAAAGAGCTCAATGATTCACCATAGGTAGCCTGGAAATGTGTAGAATATACTCTGACATATTAACATATTAGATTTTGAATTTTCCCCCAAATACAAATACTAATAATACTAATACTAATATCGTGTGAATTAGCCCACTTTAAATCTCAGTTTCCTCTGACATAACACAAAGTTTTCAATAAATAGTCAAATATTGAATTTAATTAATAGGCTGATTTTCAGGGATCTTTTGACTCTGGTTAATGTTAGAAATGTAAAACAAAAACCCCTTGTATATTGTCAATCAGTGCTCAATTAGTTCTCATTAACATAAATATTACTTAAACAGTCTAAAGAATTGCAATTTAAAACATTCATTGTACCTGTCTGAAAATGTCCACCAGATGGAACTAAAACATTACATTTTCCTTGGTTTATACTTCTCTATTAGTGTACTTTGTTTTTATAAGGATATGACAGGTTTATATCTGTGATGTGCACAGGCTTATTATGCATATTATAAGTGTTTTAACATGTCCAAATTCATTATGGTTGCACCATTCAGTTTGACACTGATAAGTTTTTAGTTTTCCCCAAAATAAGACTAGTATTTGTATGCAGATTTGAATTTTCACATAAAATCCAAGGTGTGATATGAGCACCTGATGTACTCAACATCAAAGGTTAAAAACCTAGTTACTTAAGTCCCTTTAGACATCTGGGTACTTTCAACCTAACTATATATAGATCTAATATTAATATATTAAGTTGTATTCAACTGCCTGTACTTGGAAAATTTCTGCAGTCAAGTTGACCGTTTTGGTACTAATCAATAATAATTCAATAATAATTTACCTTTGTCAGTGTCATTTACCTAAGTCAGTGTTACCTTGAGGGTAATGTAGTGCTGTTTAGAGAACAACATACAGTACCAGTCAAAGGTTTGGACACACTCTCTCATTCATTTAAATGGGTAAGTATGTCCAAACTTTTGACTGGTACTGTAGCTTGACTTTAGCTAAGCCATGTCAATACAATATCTTGTCTGAAACAAAAATTCTTCTAAATGAGCTGCATGCTTTGTGGCAGATATTTTTGATCTATTTTAGTAGAAATTCTCAAAGCCTGAACTAAGCTCTACTTCAACGGTTTTTATTGGCATGCTACCATAGAATATGGTTACTCATCCCACTCATATTTTCTTTCTGAATTTCAACTTTATTTTAGAAAATGCCTACTTGTGGAGTAACACCAAACAGGTGACAATTCAATTCACTTCAATTTTATTTATATAGCACCAAATCACAACAACAATCACCTCAAGGCACCTTAAATTGTAAGGTAAAGACCCTACAATAAAAAAAATCATCATCTACAGTACCAAATTTGTTGCTGAGAGGAAAGGTAATATGATGCCAAAGATTTTTTACCTTGTTGATGCATTTGTTGTAGTCTCAAATTGGACAACAAACTTAAGTAATACTCTGCCACTACTGTACTGTGTCTTAGTGGTAATTTCTTATTCTATACCAAAGAATGTGGCAAAAGTGAAATATATACAGCATTAGTCATAAGTTTGGCCACACCTTCTAGTTCAGTGTTTTTTTTTTCATTATTTAAAAATTGTCTGCATTGTAGATTAATACTAAAGTCATCCAAAGTATGAAGAAATACATATGGAATTATTTATTAAAGAAAAAAGTGTTAAACAAGCCAGAATATGTTTTAGATTTTAGATTCTTCAAAGTAGGCACTTTTTGCTTAGATGACAGCTTTGCACATCTTGGTATTTTCTCAGTCAGCTTTATGAGGTAGTCACCTGGAAGGGCTTTCAGTTGACAGCTGTGCCTTGTCAAGAGTTAATGTCTTGAATTTCTTGCCCTCTTAATATGTTTGAGACCATCAGTTGTGTGGTGAAGAAGTAGAGTTGGTATACAGTGAATAGCCCTATTTGAGTAATGTTCTATGGAAAGAACTACTTAACCAAGTAAAGAAAAATGACAGTCCATCATTAATTTAAGAAATGAAGGTCAGTCAATACAAAAAATTTCAAGAACTTTGAAAGTATCCTCAAGTGCAGTCGCAAAGACTATCAAACGTTATGATGAAACTGGCTCTCATCAGGACCGTCCTAGGAAAGGAAGACCAAGAGTTTCCTCTGTTGGACAGGATAAGTTCATTAGAGTTACCAGCCTCAGAAACCACAAGTTAACAGCACCCCAGATAAGAGCCCACCTTAATGCTTCACAGAGTTCAAGTAGCACACACTTCTCAACATCAACTGTTCAGAGAAGACTGCGTGAATCTGGACTTTATGGTCAAATTGCTGCAAAGAAGCTACTTCTAAGGAAGAACAACAAGAGGAAGAGGATGTTTTGGGCCAAGGAACATGAGGAATGGACATTAGACCAGTGGAAATCTGTCCTTTGGTCTGATGAGTCCAAATTTGAAATTTTTGGTTCTAAACGCCATGTCTTTGTAAGACGCAGAAAGGGTGAGCAGATGGTTCCTACAAGTGTAGTTCCCACCGTGAAGTATGGAGGAAGAAGTGTGATGGTATGGGGGTGCTTTGCTGGTGACACTGTTGGCGATTTATTCAAAATCCAAGACACACTTAACCAGCATGGCTACAACAGCATTCTGCAGCAACATTCCATCCCATTTGGTTTGCGCTTAGTGGACCATTATTTCTTCTTCAGCAATACAATGACCCCAAACACACCTCCAAATTATGTAAGGGCTATTGACCAAGAGAGAGGGAGATGGAGTGTTGGGTCAGATGACCTGGCCTCCACAATCACCTGATCTAAACCCAATTGAGATGGTTTGGGATGAGTTGGACCGTAGAGTGAAGGCAAACCAGCCAACAAGTGCTCAGCACCTCTGGGAAGTCCTTCAAGACTGTTGGAAAAACACTTCAGGTGATTACCTCATGAAGCTGATTGAGAGAATGCAAAGAGAGTTTGATGATCTGAAACATGTAAGTGTGACAAATACGCAAAAAACTAAGAAATCAGGCAGGGGGTAAATACATTTTCACAGCACTGTATTGTATATTTCCTTGTTTGCCAAGACAGTTTTCTTCTATGGGAGACAATATACGCTAATCTAATCTAATACCAAAAATATTTTTTCAAATGTTCTTTAAATGTTTATTGTTATGTATACAGAGGAAAAGGGGTGTGAGAATGATTTTAACTGTAATTCTACATCCTATATAGAAT
>JASGAU010369060.1:0-12943 GCA_030220045.1 Australoheros facetus
CCCTTCCATCTTCCGACGCTGAAGAGATGCTATCTTCAGACGTGCAGGTTTGTTGCCCCAGATATAGGAAGTCAGTATTTTATCCAGTTTAGTAAAAAAGTTTTTATTTATCAAAATGGGAATATGTTGAAACAGATATAAAAATTTAGGCAGAATGTTCATTTTAATTAGATTGATGCGCCCAATAAGAGACAAGGGGAGAGAGGACCATTTTTCCAGGCTCATGGTAGCTGATCTAAACAAGGGCACAAAGTTCTCATCAAACAGCTCATTAAATGAGCAGGTAATAGTAATGCCTAGATAATTAAATTTCCTATGAGCAATTTTAAAGGGGAAGGAATTTAAAGGAAGCGAAAGAGCTGCAGTGTTAACCGGGAACAGCTCACTTTTCTGAAGATTTAACTTGTAACCTGACATCTTGCCAAATTGTTGAAAAATTTCCAGAATTGAGGGGAGTGAGTGAATGGGGTTGGAGATATATAAAAGGAGATCATCTGCATACAGGGAAAGCTTGTGGACAGAATTGGGTCGCGTAATACCCTCAAATATCTGATGATGGCTTAACCAGATGGCTAGCAGTTCTATTGCCAGATTGAACAACAAAGGTGGCAAGGGCACCCTTGACGGGTTCCACGATGGAGAGGGAAAGGGGATGAAAGGGTTCCATTGGTTAGAACTGATGCCATTGGAGCCGAATATAAGAGACGAATCCAAGAAATGAACCTGGGACAAAAAACAAATTTCTGAAGAATATAAAACAGATAGTTCCACTCAACTCTATCGAAAGCCTTCTCTGCGTCAAGGGACACTACCACCTCGGGAGTGTCGGATGGATAGGAGTAAAGAATATTAAGCAGCCGTCTTCTATTGGAAAAGGAATGCCTCCCTTGCATAAAGCCAGTCTGGTCTTGGGCTATTAAGTCTGGCAGAGCCCGCTGAAGGCGTCAAGCGAGGACCTTAGCCAGGATCTTAAAGTCCACATTGAGCAATGTTATCGGCCTGTAGCTCCCACACAGGTTGGGATCTTTATGCTAGGCTAACTGTTTGTCCTCGCGAGGATCAGGTGTGCGTGGGAGTGTGCCCATCCAGTCTACATGTGTTTTGTCAACTTGAAGAAAGCATTCAACCTCAGGGTATCCTTGGAGGGTTCTATGGGAGTACAGGGCATCTGGCTCATTGCTGTGGGCCATTAAGTCCCTGTACAACCACAGCAAGAGCTTGGTCCATCTTGCTGGACATAAGTCAGACTTGTTTCCTGTGGGTGTTGGACTTTTCCAGGGCTGCCCTTTGCCACGATTCTGTTCACATTTTTTATGGACAAAATTTCAAGGCTTAGCCAAGTAGTGGAAGGTCTTCTCCCTTGGTGGCCTCAAAATCTCATCTCTGCATTTTGCAGGTGATGCAGTCCCGTTGGCTTCATCAGGTGGTGGCCTCCAGCACATAGTGAAACAGTTCGCAGCTGAGTGTGAAGCAGTTGGCATGAGTATTAGCACCTCTAAGTCTGAGGCCAATGTCCTCAGTCGGAAAAGGGTGGAGTGCCCATGCCGGCACAAGTTGCTGAGTTTCAGAGTCTTGTTCATGAGTAACGGGAGAAGGGAACGGGATCTTGACAGATGGATTGGGGCACTGTCTGCAATTATGCAGACGCTGCACCAGTCTGTCTTGGTGAAGAGGGAGCAGAGTGTGAACGCAATGCTGATGTACTGGTCAGTCTACATCCCTACCCTCACCTACGGTCATGAGCTTTGGGTAGTGACCGAAAGAATGAGATTGCAGATGCAAGTGGCAGAAATGGGCAGACCCAGGACACATTGAAGAGATTATATCTCTTGGCTGGCCTGGGAACGACTTGGTGTCCCCCCCGGATGAGCTGGAGGATGTGGCTAGGGAGACGGAGGTCTGGGATTTTCTGCTTAGGCTGCTGCCTCCATGACAAGCGGAAGAAAATAGATGGAAGCATTTGTCATCACAAATTCTACATTTCCTTCTTTCTGACTAAAGGTGGAGCAACACTAACACAGTCTTGCAAAACACTGCCACCTAGTGGTGATAATTTAAATGAAATTGAGCAAATTCTGATTACAGATTACTCCTTTAATGAGGTCATTTTTTTTTTTCGTGTGTGTGTGTCTGTTTATGTGTGAGAGAGAGAAATCCATCAGTTATTTAGATCTTGTGTAGTATGTTTGATGCCTCTGGAAAAGGTACCAAAGCCTTGTTCTTCTCATGACCAAAGAGCTAGTTTCATTCTCTACCATCAGACCTGTCATTTCTCTTTCCCCACATTTCCCATCTATCTGTTGCACCTGTCTGATGAAGGCAACAATGCAAATAAATACATATAAAGCCTATTCAGAGTGAAAGCTGTGTGCTTGGCATTGATTGGTAGAAAAGAAGAGATCAGAGCAGTTATTAAAAAAAAATGAATATGATCTACTCAGTTTTTGTTGTTTGTCAACTTAGTTCAAAATGAAAAATAATAAACATGGATCATTTGAATCTGTGTGACTGAACTTTGAGCCACTCTGAAGTGTGAACCAGCACAACACTGCAGCTGTTTGACACTCGAGGAACAAAATTTGGTCCCAAAGGCTGAAAAATATAAAAAGAAATGAAGAAGAGAAACAGAGATATGGTTCTCTGCTAGCTTCTTGTTTTTGATGTTTTCACTGTAAATGTTAAAATGCAAATAAATTGTGTGGAAACATTTTTATTCAAAATTTTAATGCTCTTGTTCTTTTTTACACTTTGTCAAAGGGTTATTAATATTTTCATGCAATGCTTTTATCAGTGTTTCCATTTTAATTGTTTGTGAATTACAGTCAGTCACATGTTCACCAAGGCCATGAGAATTCTGTGTGACACAAATATTGACCCTCTGTGTGGTGTTTGTATTTTTTTTATTACATTGTAATTTTGTATTTTATCAGTTCAATAAAGGGAAATTAAACAAACTGAATCACTGTTGAACTTTATGGGTGATTTTGGCAGTCGCTGTGTGTCCGTGTGTGTGTGTGTGTGTGTGTGTGTGTGTGTGTGTGTGTGTGTGTGTGTCAGCATGAATCTGTGACTCCTGCTCTGCTCTTGTTGCTTCTGCAGCCTTCATGCTTCATAGCAGCGCCGCCATCATGTGTCACTTTTCAGTGTGTGGTCATGTCATCAGCAGCAGCCTCAGATGAAGAGTTAAAGAGTTTTGTTGGAGCAGTTTGATGTTCTGTTGTGTAGGTGATGTCACGAGCCTACAGAAAAAAAACTCTTTGTTCTTCTAAGTGTGATTCTTACATGTGCATAAAAATGTAGTTTCTAATTTTCTCTTCTGCTACTTTTTGATGCACTAAATTTGAAGGACCTCATGATTTTGTGTCTTAGCTGCTGAGGAAAAAAGGAAACAGCCTGTGGTTTGAGCCACAGTCTTCCTTTCTGCAGATGATTTATGATTGATTTCTCTTATCAAACTTCACACAGCAGAGAGGCAACAAGGGATTCAAAGAGCACAGTTTAAATTTAATAAGCAGCTGTTTTCCTGATTCTTGACTTAAGTTATGCTTTTTTAGTCCTTCTGTGATCACTTTGTTTGCTGTTCGATGTTTTAAAGAACAGTTGAAGTTATTTATCAAGTATTTAGTATCAAAGTGACACCAAGTTATTATTTAAGGTCAGCTCTATATTGTACTTTTTTTAAGTCAGTGAATGTTTGTGTATATCTCAATGGTGTGAAAACACTCCTCTCAAATATAATCACTGGGTTGTGTTTAGAGCTGGTAGCCAACAGAGGGCGCAGTTTAGTAATTTCTTTTTGACTGTAATGAATTAATCTGCTCGGCTGGGTGTTAAATCTTTCCAGAGCTGTGATGATAAAGAATAAAGACTTTGACTTCAGAGTTTATTATTTGTCATGGTGTGTTGCAGAAGCTAAAAATCCCTGTCTGTTGTAAATGTAGCTGAAACTGTGCCTAAAGAACAAGTTCAGATACAAATCAAAGTGTGATGACAGAGTATCAGTGCATCCTTACAGAATGGTTATGGATTGTACTGTGAGTGTGAGCACCAACATCACTGTGCAAAGTGTGTTTGTAGCTCTTCCTGTGCAAAATAAAGCAGGAAGATATTGTCATCTGTTTGTCGCTCTGTGAGGTTTTATTTTTCAGGTCTTTAGAGTCCAAAACCACAAGGAGTTGAGCCAAGAAATTTGGCATATGTGTTCTTTACTCATAAATGATATGCAACACAATATTCACATTCTTGCATGTTTGGTACCCTTTGTGCACTTTGGTTGTATTTATTTGAAGTGGAGAGTAAACAACATGGAAGAATTCAAGCTGCTAATGCTATGATAATATATGCTAATGATATGCAGCCTCTTTCTCGTGTCTGATTGGCTTAGCCAAATCATGTGCTCATATTGTGTTGTGACTGGCTAAACCTGACAATTACTGACTGAAATGGAGAAAGTGGGGATTTCCCATATCTAGTAACTGATCTCACTACATAGTGAGAAACTGGGGAAATTTCCAGGTAAAGAGCCAGTTTGTTTATAGTAACATCAGTGGTAGGATGCAGCCTTATTGATTAGCCTGTGATGCCTTTTTCTAATTGGCTGAGCATTGTCTAACATGTTAGTCAGAGATTACTCATAGCCATAAATAGTACAGACTGTGGCTCATCATTAATCAATATTAAAGCCATACCTAGTGCTCAGTATTGCTCAAAGGTAAATATGGCTGCATTATGATTATAATACTATACATAATGCATTAATATCAGCAGATTATGTAGTAATATTCCTGTACACACAAATATAATATGATGCAAATACCTTGAAAGTATGCATTGTATCTGGCTTATTGTTATATGTGAACCAAGACTACGTATTATACACCATTGTACAAGAGTGCAGTATTTATTTTCTTTAATTTGTTTACCTTGGAAATTTTTTGTCTGTTTTTGAATGCAGTTACCAAAAGGTGTCAAGGGCCACTCAGGTAGGAGGACTCAAGTGCTGGACTCAGATAAAAAGTTAAACAAGTTTATTTCCAATCCCAGAGGATTTGCAACACTTCAAACGAAGGGCTGCAGTGGTTTGGTCCAGATCTCTGAACCAGGGAGCAATTTCCAAGTTCACTTTCTCTAGAGACTCTCCTCACAAGATCTCATTCACTCCCACTTCTAGGTTTTCTTTGCCAAGGACACAGCAAGGTAAGTACTCGTGACGGTAACAAGGCAAACCAAGAGTGCCAGCGTCACTAACTGTGTATAGTGCAACAATCCAGAAAAGACTAAAGAGTCTTCATCATGTTTTTGCTGGAATATGTATCATATCTTTACTAACCCAGGGGTGACTTAAAGTTTTTGGATAAAAGTTTAGAGCAAGGCCTCCAAATTAGGGCAAAAAAGTTATATACACAAGTAATGAGGGGATGGCTTTTTGTTATGTAATGCCAAGAATGGTCAGTAGGCAGCAGTGGAACAATTGTAACTCGACTTCTCTTTTACAAGATTCAGATCATATTTTTATTTATTTTCATGTAGTCTCTGTGCCTTCTTCCCTGTTAAACTAAGCTCAGGCAGCTGGAGGGCCCTAAACCACACACTCACACACAATTAATATTCAGTGGTGTATTGTTGTTCTGAGAACACTCGACTGCACACATACATGGAAAACCTAAAGTAGCAGCAACACAACAGGCGTGACTCACAGCTTAATGGCATCAGCTGAGTCAGGAACAGCATCCAAACTCAGAGATGGGTGGAGGTGGGCTGACAGGCAGCTTGCAGATGCACAATAACTGTAGGCAGCTTAAACAGCTGCTTTACCTTGAGCCGCAGAGCAGATCATTTTTGACATGCAGTTGTGTTTTTGAATACACGTCTTTGCAAACTTTTAAAACCCTTTTTAAACAAAAATCCAATAAATTCAGACCAAGAAGTAAAATAATTTCTATGTTCTTCTGAGCAGCCTACAATGCTGGTGCCAGATAATGGAAATAAATATAGTTTTTTTTATCATGTGTAACTCTGCTTTGTATTTTGCATGGTTGCATTTTGTTTGCATGCTTTTATTTTTAAAAGTGTTCTTGTCTTTTTTGTACTGTCTTTTATTGTTCTTTTTGGGAAGGATTCATCTTTTAGTTGGTTTTAGAGTTTTATTTATTGAAAACAAATTAGTTTTACTTAATGGCTGCTTTTCTCTCTGTACTCCTTTTCTACTATTCCCCTTTTTAGCTGCTCTCTGTTTGATTGAAAAGGCTCTCTCTCTCTCTCACTGTCTGTGTAGGTTCTGTCATCCAGATCATGGTAGTCTGTGGAGCTTGGAAAAAAATGACTGGACTTAAGTTTCTTGAAGATGTTTTTTTATCTCTCATCCTGAAGAAACTCAAAATGAGAAAGCTTTCACCTTTTTCCAAGCTTCAAAGACTGTTGTTGGTTACTCTCTGTGCTGCCACAAGCTACTTTTTATCTTCTGAAAGGCCTCATTGTTTCTATCTGGGTCACCTAAAAAAGAGGAAATGCAGCCTGTTGTTTCACCAAAACTCAACAGTTTAGCAGATGTTCTTTTGTGTGCCATCAGCACACAGCAGAGAGTTAACAAGGAACACAGACAAAGATCACTGTGGGAATTTCACTTTGATCTCTGTGTGCATGACACATTGTATATGATCTGCCTGTCCTGGAATAAAAATGATCACTGCTCCATCAAAGTATGTGTGACACTGTGTGATAACAGATAAAAGTAGAGTCACTGTGGTGATGGCACATGCTGGACCAATGGAAAAAGTGGCATCCTGTGAGACTGTGCAAATACATCTCTCACACTGAAATACAGCTGCCTTTAAGCGTCTCTATGAAAGAAGTTATTTCAGTATGTTTGCCCCATATTTTCAGTATGTTTTTGGTTTCATACTTTGAAGTATCACAACCAGCCTCTGAATATCAATCAACAGCAGCAACAACAAAAATCTGCATTTGGATGTTTCTCTGTAATTTTTGTAGGATCTTCATTTTACAGTATAAAGCGCCTCGAGGCGACGGTGTGTTGTTAGTTTGGATGAAGGTGTCAAAATCACAATGATTTGGCATGAATACAATCTAATTATGCAATAAATATGTGTATAGTTAATGTGATCAAAACTAATAAAGAGAATCAAATAGAATTTATTGTATTTTTTAAAATTTAGACTTTATAGCTGTACTATTGTAGAAATAGGCTAAAATTGAGTTTCTTTGATTTGTACTTCAGAATCAGTTTTGTTGCAGTCTACAACAAAATAACAGCACTTAATCATTTAAATTATAATGATGTGTTAAAATAGTGTCTTATAACCTTGATTATTAACAACCACTGTGCTGTTTTCTTGGCTGTCATGGATTAATCATACTGAACTTTGTGGTGTACTTTCAGGTGGTTGAATAAGGTAGTTGTGCTGCTTCATGGTGCAGAGCACCATCGTTTCTGTTTGAAGTCCAGTTTTTAGTTACTTCCTGTTTATTCTGATAGTCTCGGTGTGTGCGGTTTCACTTTGCTTCTCTTCGCTCATCTTCTGTGATTAGCTTCACCTGTGTTTCCCTGGTGTTTCCCATTTTCCCTAATTTTTGTCTCCCCGCAGTTTGTTATCATATTGTCTGTCAGTTTGCGTTCTAATTAAAGGATGACAGAAACATGTAAGTCTGACAAATATGCAAAAGAAAAAATAAAATCTAGTCCACAAGGAGGCAAACACTTCTTCACAGCACTATAGGGTAAATGGTTTTCAGTTGTATGCTGAGCTAAAAACCTAAATCTGGAATGGTTCCTCATGCGCTGTGTGTTTTGCTAATAGTAGGGACGCTCAGGTGTCTTACCCACTGAAACTCCCAGAAAGCTTAAAGATCGACCAAAATACGTCAAAACTTCGAGGGTTTTTCGAGGGAGGAGGAAGATTTAGCGAGTGTTAGATTAGACAAGTTAGTAGCACATTAATTGATAGGTTACTGTAAAGCAGAAAGTGAGGGGTGATTACATTAAATTGAGTGGTTTTAAACTATAACAGCAGTGACAAAAAGATAGGTTAGTGATAGTATTATAGTTTCATAGATGTAGCCAGAAAGGATAATGATGTAAAATCTCTGTAATAGGTCCCATTGCTGTTGTATGGTCCAGTCATAGCCTCATACTCTAAGCAACTTTTGAAGCTACATTTGCTTAATTTAACTCTTTCTAATAGATTTTATGTTCTTGTTTAAAAGGCAGGAAGAAAGAGTTGGATGAGGCTCTGGTGCTCTTAGTGGCGAAGGATTTGCAGCTCTTCACTGTTGTGGGGGATGAAAGTTTCAGGGTCTTTGTCCAAAAGCTTCAACACAGATGCGCCATCAAAAAAAGCGCTGAAGGAAATGGTGGAGGAGAAGTTGAAGTGAACTTCATTGTCAATTAAACCATGTAATAGTACATTACACAGAGGACTGAAACTGCGTTTCTCCAAAACTCCAAATGTGCAGAATTAAAAACAAAAACTGACACACAACTAAGCATAAAAACTGAAGCATAAACTAAGCATAAGACACCACTAGACAAGTACAACACCACCAAGGAGAAAGTGAAGGCTGACCTTCAGATGGCTGATTTTGTTGGTCTTACGGCTGACCTGTGGTCTTCCATAAACATGGATGCCAACAGTTCTGCTCATGGTGAGCAGGTTTCACCGGTCTCACACAGCTGAGCACAGAATGGAGATGAACAGTGTGCTCATGGCCGAGTGGGGAATAACATCACAGGCTCAGGGCCTCGTCACTGATAATACAGCAAACATGGCTTTAAGTGTACCGTTGCTAAACCTCTGCCATGTGCCATGTGCTTCACTCACACTAAATCTTACTGTAGAGAATGCTCTCGACCACACAACCTGCTCTGCAAGAAATTCGCAACAATGCCCGAAAAATATTTGTATTGTTGTGATCCAAATGTAAGGCCAAAAGAAAACTGGTGGAGAAGCAGGGCTTGATGGGTAGAACCTCAATGAAGCTGATTCAGAAGGTGGAGACAAGATAGAGCCCACTATACAATTAGGTCAGTTACAATAACAGTATAGTCATGTATAGTTGGTGCATAATTGACCATAAATATCAACATATGTCAGTTAATTTTTTATTAATATTTCACTTTGTTCCTGTTTTGTACATTAGACTCACACTTTAAAGATGGCCTGCACACCAGATGTGGCACATATGAGTCATTCTGGGTATTTGTCTTGGCCACGTTGCTCCACCCAAGGTTTAAAAATCTGACTTTGGAAATCCAATGAAAGCCCAGGAAGCAGAGAGGACTGACTCTGGAGCGCTCTTCACTGATGCACTCAATCACATTACCACCACATGATGGTGAGCAGTTTCTGTTTTCATTTCACCATATGAGGTGATATCAGCTAAAAAATAATGTAAGTTTATATATTTGTTATGGCTATGCCCTATAATGAACTGTAGATTTCAGTAATTCAGAACCACAGTCATCAACATCTACAGGCCCAGCACAAGCACCACCACCAGCAGCAGAAGTGGCAGCAACAACCACAGCAACAAATCCCTCGACAGACAGTTTGTGGGTACCATTTGACAGCCGGGTTATGGAAACCTGGAGTTCCCACAAAGCAACTGTTGAAGCCACTGTGGAGGTCAGAAAATACCTATTGATGCGTTTGTTTCAAGGACACATGATCCACTGATTTATTGGCAGGAACGACATGCAGTTTATCCTCACCTTTATTTACTGGCAAAAATAAAGAAACTTTTTGTATACCTGCAACAAGTGTGCTGTGTGAACAGATTTTTTTTCCCAAGGCCAGGGAGTTAATTAGCAAGAAAAGATGCTGACTTAAAACAAAAACAGCTGAAAAATTGTATTTTGGAAGAAAAATATTTACATATGACAATTGTTACTTCATTTTCTCTTCCTTAATTTCCATAAACATAAGAAGACTACTGGGGTCTGCACTTAACCTATCTACAAAGTAGGCAGCCTTTTTCCAATATCTTTTATTTCATAAATTGATTTGTTGATAAATAGTATTTGCTGAAACACAGATCTTTACATTCACAGCTTGTTGTCTTTGACAGTTTTTCTTGCTTTGTTGTACACATTTTTCTCTTAAACATGATTGATAGTGTGGTGTAAGAAGTAGCTTTGCCATTGGTCAGCACTTGTTTCATTTTTTTTTTTAGAGATCATTATCAAGATGTGATAATAGCAAAAAAATGGCCACTAGGTGTCACTGTGGAGCTTTTTTAGACTGTTTCAAAACTTTGATACCATTCTGGCACAATTGCTTCCACTGTTTCAGTGTTTCACAAAACCTCGCTTTCCCCATCATTAGCTGACAGTGTGGGGGTCTGTAGGAGAGCTGCTGGTGAGGACTGTAAGTCCTGTCTGATTCCTGCTGTGAGCTTCAGTCCCTGTGATGTTACTGACATGATATCTGCTTCAGTGGATGAACAGCAAAAAGAAGTAGTTCAGGAAGTTTCTCCAACCGCTGGACCCCAGCATCCAGACCCAGGCTGGCCTTTTCCTCACGTTTTCCTCAGGGAGGATGTAGCTGTTCACAGTAAAGACTATTTCACTGTGATGCAGAAGGTGGTTATTGTTTCTTTGGATTAGTTTCTTTTGGTGTCCTGTTATAAAGTAGATTTATATTCTCTCTTTGAAGCTGACTGCTGTCTGTAAGTAGAATCGTCTTGTTTTATGTTGATGTGTTGTGGAAGTTGGCTTGAGTGTGTAGAAGTCCAGGAAGAACAGCTAAGCCTGAGGCTGATGCTAATGGGGATCCCCATCAACCAAGAAACTTTGAGTCCTGTTGTTGAATTAAAAACAACAAAGTACACATCTATGATGAGACCTCCTGCTGGTGTGTTTTTAGATTTAAGACTGTATTTGAAGATTTTCATTTCTATATTTTACCAGCCTGCAGTATGCTCTGTGAGCATGCAATGGATGTAAAACTGTTTAAAAGTTCAGTTTAATTCTGATGTTACGGTAACTCTGGGCCTCTGGGGAGTGTGTGGGGTTGAAACCATTCAAGGATACTGATTGTGAGAGGAACACAGGTGTGTAGCACTCAGAGGTGTAATATCTGATGGGTTAGCAGTCCTTGGATCCAGGACATAGGAGGGGCCATTTCAAAGCACCTATCAAGGAGTCTCTACTCTGAATTACTTTAAGTGGACACAGTAAGAGTTCCACTATATGTTTGAGTCCTGGTTTCAACTTGTGAACTAAAGCCCAGCTTTTTTCTATCAGTATACATTTTCCTTGCCTGAAACACTTTAATATATTAAATGTCTTAATGTTTTAATTAAAGAATCAGAAGATATCACATGTACATGTGGGCTTTTGGCTCAGAGACACAGGCTTTCTCTGCAGCTGGCTGTTGCTCCCCTCCCCACAGAGCAAAGATCCTAACTAACCAGAACACTTTTATACTGACACTATCTACAAGCAGAACAGATACCGTGTGCTGCGGTTTGGGCTTCGTCATTGGTTCATCCAGTCGCTGGTTCTCATGACCCAGATTTCCCCCATCAGCAATAAAGCCTTGTACAAAACGCACATCTTCCCCCCTGATGTTTCCCCAATCATTGCATGGCAGTTTTATCCTGCTTAATAACAGAGCGTGGTGACATTTAATTGTACATACTATGGCTAAACCTTCAAGTATAAGTTAAATTGAGACTGGGAAGTTAGTCTGGCACTTTGTAAAGTCTAATGTATTTATTTATTAAATTGTCTATTATTTGCTTCAGCCAATACTTATTAATTAATTAATTTCCTGGAGTTTACTTTAAACATTTGTCATTTTATTCATTGGGTAAAAAATAACCTTTTCTGAAACATTGTGAGGATGGAGAGGCATGCTGGGAAATGCATCACGTGTACTTCCTGACCAATTGCTCCCTCTCATTTGTGCCAAATGTCCATGAACCTGTTTGTGTCAGTGGGCATTGTATAGAGCAGTTCATCAGTGCAGCAGAATTTTAAATTGTTTAATGAGCCAAAGTTTTTTTGTTTTTTTTTAAAGTGGTGCTCAGAAGAGGAAGGAGAGGAGAGCAGGATGACTTAATCACCAAAACTTTGGATCTGAGCAATGCTGTCAATGAGTTTGCTGAGTGCAAAAGATAAAGGTCTGACAGGTGAGTAGTTTGTGTTTTTGTAAAGGACTGAAACATTGTTATCATTTATATGTTGAAGATGTGCACTCATACTGCAGTGTGTGTGTGTGTGTGTGTGTGTGTGTATGTGTATGTGTGTGTGAAGCTGTGTAGAAGCTGGTCCACTGGAAGTGATTATTTTCAATGAGGAATTCTGTCAGTAAGTATGTTTGCTGTACAGTGACCTCGTCCACTTGGTCTGTGAGGCCCTTTGTTTAATGCGCTTCTCTCATTGGCTCCATGTTTAGACGTCACAGCTCTCTTTATGTTTCAGCTGAATCAGTTTGTGGCAGCCTGGTTGAAGAAGATGCTGTGAGTTTGTAGCATCAGCTTCAATTCAATTCAATTTTATTTATATGGCGCCAAATCACAACAAGCAGTCGCCTCAAGGGTAAAGACCGTACAATAATACAGAGACAACCCAACAGTCAAAACGACCCCCTATGAGCAGCACTTGGCGACAGTGGGAAGGAAAAACTCCCTTTTAACAGGAAGAAACCTCCAGCAGAACCGGGCTCAGGGAGGGGCAGTCATCTGCTGTGACCGGTTGGGCTGAGGGGAGAGAAAAGACATGCTGTGGAAGAGAGCCAGAGATTAATAACAATTAATGATTAAATGCAGAGTGGAGTATAAACAAAGTAAATAAGGTGAATGAAAAGACACAGTATATTATGGGAACCCCCCAGCAGACTAGGCCTATAGCAGCATAACTAAGGGCTGGTTCAGGGTCACCTGATCCAGCCCTAACTATAAGCTTGATCATAAAGGAAAGTTT
>JASGAU010369061.1:0-16647 GCA_030220045.1 Australoheros facetus
GGCTCGGCTCGGCTCGGCTCGGCTCGGCTCGGCTCGGCTCGGCTCGGCTCGGCTCGGCTCGGCTCGGCTCGGCTCGGCTCGGCTCGGCTCGGCTCGGCTCATGCCCTTATGTCCATATGTCCATAGTTATGCTTATGCTCAAGTATAGGAACGTGTACTGCTGGCACCTGTCCAGTCTTGCATTTAGACTTTGTTAAATAAAGTCCAAGCTAATTATAGGGCTTGCCTCTGAGTCCTGCATTGGGGTCTTCTGCCTTGCCTGCACCAGCAGAATGTGACAGGTGGTGTATTTGGGGGGCTTCTGTTTGGGAATACACTTCCTCCTCACAGTCAACTTAGCTGGCTTGCTTTCCCCGCTGTTGGGGGACAGCTAACTGGGGCTAAGCCACTTTGGCTTGCACCGACTACTGGGGTCATGCTAGTTATAGGATTATTTTCAATGGTGTGGGTCCAGGTCTCCAATTCACTGAGTCTGGCATCCAAAGCTATAAATAAACTACTACATCTATGAGGTGATGAAAAAACATTCAGTTCCATTTGCTTCCATTTGCCATGTTGAGGACAGTCCTCTCTCTGAATACTGCTACTGTCATTCCTTCCAGTTTGAATCTCCTGCTGAGTTTAAAATCAACTACAGATCAATAAAAATGACATATAATAATATAATAAAAAATCAAAGAGATGCACTGGGGACACTGTAAGTTAAGACCAGACAGAACCTGAAAAGGAGATTCCAGATATTTGAAGCTGAACCTGAGAATTTCTGGTCTGCACCTCTGTCTTCCTGTTGCAGGTGTGTGTGTGCTGCTGCTGTCTGCACTGACTGTTTCTGCAGGTGAGTTGATGGAAGTGAAAATAATCAGTGAGACTCCAACAAGAACACAAATGAACTTACTCTTTCTCTCTGCCTGCCTGTCTATCAATCTGCCTGCATATCTATCTGTCTGCCTGCCTGTCTGTCTGCCTGCCTGTCTGTTTGCCTACATGTCTGTCTACCTGCCTGTCTGTCCTCTTCCAGTCATTGCCTACCTGCCTCCCTTTAGTCCAAACCGGGCATTCTTCCAGTTGGTGGTCATCATTCCATATGTCGTCTCCACCTTCCTGATGCTGTCGATCCACAAAAGTATCCAAAGAGGTAGGAATCTCACCTTTATGACTCATTTTTTATGAACATTTTTTTTGTTGTTTTTTACTCTGCTGTAAAGAGAACTAAAGAGATTTAAAGTCTGTCCCATTATACCTACAGGACGCTCACTGGCCATCTGCATGGAAATGGCTCTGTCTGAAAGAGCTCAGGGATGCGATGAAGACTATGAAGACATTGCTGATGACGTCACCACTGAGCATTTTTTCTGACCTGCAGAAAGTGCTTCCTGCCACCGACAGCAAACGATTCACTCAGGTTCATGGATCAAACTCAGAATGAAAATTTCAGAGTGGATGAAAATGAAAGAATCAGACTTAGTTTTATACTCTGACCCATACACATCAAAGAGTTTGAGCCTAACCTTTTACCATCCACCCAGTCACCAGTGAACCACTTAGGGTTAGGGTTTTGCCCATTTATCCACATGCTAAATAGGCAAAATTTCAGAAACTAGGAGAACTCCATGTAATTCATGTATGTATGAACATTTTATTTCTGTTGGCTCTCTATTTGATGATTCAAATTCAGTTGGCCCAAATGTAAATACTGACACGCTGTTTCTGAATAATAATTGTAACCCTTCCATTTTTGACTTTGTTCCTATATGTACAGCTGAGGTTCTCAAAGAGTTGAAAAAACATAGACCCCAGGAAACCACTAGGGCCAGATAATCTGGATCCTTTTTTTCTGAAGTGGGCTGCAGAGTTTATAGCAGAGCCATTGTCTCACATCTTCAACCTAAGTCTAATCTCTAATAAAATTCCTAGGGTCTGGAAATCAGCTTTTGTATTGCCTCTGTTTAAGGGTGGGGAATCATCAGAAGTTAACAACTACAGACCAATTTCTAAATTATGTATTTTGGCAAAAGTTTTTGAAAAATTAGTTGCAGACCAATTAAAGATCTTTTTAGATACGAATTCTATTCTACAAAATGTTCAATCTGATTTTAGAAAAAAGCATAGCACAGTTACTGCCACTTTAAAGGTTGTTAATAATCTTATCCAAGCTCTTGATAGCAAAAAACATTGCGTTGCTTTGTTTATTGATCTATCTAAGGCATTCAACACAGAAAATCATATGCTATTGATTAAAATTTTGTACAGGATTGGGCTTTCACGTCAGGGTACCTTGTGGTTGGCTGATTACTTGTCAAATAGAACCCAGAGAGCTCAATTGGCTGGCTCCACTTCGGCGCTTCTTACAATTACAAATAGAGTACCACAGGGCTAAGTTCTTGGCCCACTTTTATTTTCTATTCATATGAATAACTCATGTGATAATTTGTCAGATGTTTTTAATCGTTTTTACGCTATTCTTCTTCACTTTTGCGTGCCATAGAGCTTTTAGAGTCTGCTTACAATGTGGTTCAAACTCATTTACATACTCTGAAGTTGGTTCTGAATGTGGATAAGACAAAAGCAATGGTCTTCTCGCACTCCAGAAGACTATCAGAGATCCCCCTATTGCTTACCACAGCTCTAGGTGTACAAATTGAGCTTGTCACTAACTACAAACACCTTGGTTTTATATTGGATAAAGAGCTTTCTTTTAAAAAGCACATGGCAAATTTAAGAAGAACACGATTCGGTTTTATTATCGCAATGGATCCTGTTTTTCTCTCCAAGCTAGAAGAAAATTGGTATCAGTAACCTTCTTACCACTTCTGGATGATGGAGATGTTTACACATGAATGCTTCAACCAAATGTCTTCAGTCCTTGAATACTGTATCACTGTGCTTTAAGGTTTGTAACAGGCAGCAGACGTCTTACACATCATTGTGAACTGTATGCAAAAGCCGAATGACCTCGGTTGAGCGTACGGAGATACAATCACTTGATGATCTTGATTTATAAAACTCTACTCGGTTTGGCTCCAGCTTATTTAAAATCTCTCTTACAACGATCTACTACTGCCCATTCTTTACACTCCAACAATATCTTTCTTTTGCTAGTTCCACGTGTTAGAACAGAAAAACCGAAGCAAGCATCCAGCGTCATAGCTCTGATAGCATGGAATCAGCTCCAGTCTGAACTCAAGATGCCACATTTTAAATCATTGGATTTATTTCAAGCAATACTTAAAAACAAGCAACATGGGTCATTTAATCTGTGTCACGGTTTTTAAACTGTTTTTTAATTTGTTTTAAACTTGTGTATATGGTTTAACTTGTTTTACTTTTGTGTAACCAGGTTGTTGTGCTACAGATTTTCTGCCCAGGTCCCTCTTGCAAATGAGATCTGGATCTCAATGGGGTTTAACCCGGTTAAATAAAGGAATTATTAAAATAAATAAATAAAAATGTTTCTAACGTGCATTTTAGCCTCGCAGTTCATCTGGTATCAGATTCCATTTGGGTGTAAAAACAGGTAGAGGTCAGCCTAACCTTAACCCCGTCACTGGTGACACGTTGGTCACTAAGAGGTTACACAGCATTGCCTCTTTATGTCTGTCTCTGAAACTGTAACCCCCACTCCTCTGTCTGGTGTATCTGGATAAATATGTTTGACAGATGGTCAATAAAAAGTATAAAGAGGTCAACCATTTTTGTGCTTTCATTGGGCTCAACTGCTAAAACATACTGCAGAACCTGAAACCAGGGTTAGAGGAGAGACCCTGAGACCAGGTGCTGACTGGACTGTGAACTGTAGTTATTAGACTGGATGGCTATTTCTTAAAGATCCTCATCTGACCTTTTCATTCGGAGAACGATTTGTCACCTGTGATAAAGCACAGCACACTATGATACACAGAGTTCAGTGAACGAATGACATGAGGGCTGACCGCACAATAGCTTTATGTTTATAAAAAGACAAACTATGTTTATTTCTACAGAAGCAGTGTTTACAGTATGTCTTACCTTTGGAGCCAGGTGATGAATATGAAATGAAAAGTCTGCTGTTTGGCCAAATAAGCTCAGTTTTTTAATAAATCCACAAAAGTACATTTGATCCTGTTTAAAGTTTTAATTGGAGATAAGTCAGAGCCACAGACAGAGGTGGAGAATGCACTTGTTTTTATCTAATCTGTCATTATGAAGTTTTAGTTGGAAACTACACTATACCGCCAAAAGCATTCGCTCGTCTGCATTCACACACGAGAACTTGAGTAACATCCCATACGTAATCCATAAGGTTTAATATGATGTGGGCCCACCCTTTGCAGCTATAATAGCTTCAACTCTTCTGGGAAGGTTGAAGGTTTTCCACAAGGTTTAGGAGTGTTCATGGGAATTTTTGACCATTCTTCCAGAAGCACGTTTGTGAGGTCAGACACTGATGTTGGATGACAAGGCCTGGCTCACAGTCTCTGCTGTAATCCATCCCAAAGGTGTTCTATCAGCACTCATCAGGTTTGGCATTCTGACAAGGTGTTGTCAGGTAATTCTTTCTTTTAAACACAAAATGATGAAAGACAGCAAAACAAATCAAAACAAAAAACAAAATAAAAGTTCAATACACCAAGAGAAAATAACCACATATCTCACCTTAAGCCATTAAATATATAGTTGACCATAACTTCATATTAACTTTAATATATACAGTTACAGATACGAGAGTCAGGGAATTCAACTTGCTTCATTTTGAAAATGAAAGTTGTATGTTTCTTTCAATTTGCCAGTTTGTAATGCATTGCAGAGTGAATCAGGCTCAAAAGGCTTCAAGAGAAAATGAAAAATGAGGCAATGGTTTCTGTTCATGAATTTGAACCAGATTATCTGTAAACGTTGGAGCACACGGTATCACTTCTTCACCACACTGAACTGTCATAGTATGAAATACAATGACTCACCCTGAAACAAACAGTTGAGACTTTAGTCCTTTGTATGACTATAAAGCACCTTGAGGCGGCGGTTTGATTTGGTGCCATAGAAATAAAATTTAATATTTAAACCGTTACTATGATGGTCAAGCACACAGCTCTGCCTGTGAGCTCAGAAGCCCCTTCAACCTGTTGTTCAAACCTTTGGTTGCCAGGTTGCTGAAGCTAAGCGGCTTGTGGACTGCTCTGAGGCCTGAGCATAAGAAAAAATTGATTATGAATTATGATTCATGTGAACCTGCTCTAGGGACCTGGGGGCCACTGCTGGCTCTGTCATCTCAGTGAAGGGCCACTGTTTGTGATAAAAAGGAAAAAAAAAATATATATAAAATTATATTTTATAAATGTTTATTTGACACTTTTTATATTCATTATTTTGTTGTATTTAAAAGAAGAGACTACATTTGACTACATTGCTCTGTCGGCAAACACTCTGACAGAGCGGATTAATGGATTATATATGTAAAACACAGTGCTTGCCAACAGAGCAGCAGAGTCAAATAAACTCTTCTTTTCTGCGAATAAATGCAACAAAATAATTTATAGTCTGGCATAAAAACTGTAATATTTTTCTAAATATAGTGACAAAAGTGAATCCACTGTGGGCTCTTATGAAACTATATCAACAGCGTCTTTGTAACATCGTGCCAACATGAGTAACATCCTCTCTGCTTGACTTGGCTGGGTCCACCTCATTGCTATGTGTTGTTAAATATAAATGATAAATGGATTAGTTCTTATAGAGCTCTTTTCTAATCTAGTTGACGCGTTCAGTGTGAACGGCTGCATTAAGAACAGGTGAGTCTGAAAAATATTTTTAACATCAGCACGACATTCACGTGTCCGGTGTGTAAAGGCCTGAACAGACACAGGAAGCAGTGAAGAATGTGAGTTTAATTTTAGCTGTAACGTATCACGTGACCGCGACAAGCATCGTGACACGTCAAGAGGGAGTTATAGACGTATATAATGGGGAGAATCCACCCATTTTTCAAAATAAAATGTCATTCAGACTCAATAAATAAAACTGAAATATTGTTATTTATTCTTTCGGTTCGCCAAGTGCAAAATGACCTACGGACTGGTACCTGGGGACCTTTGATTTAAATTACACAGAAATGGTTGTCTTAATTGGAGAAGAAAGAAAACTTAAAAAAAAAAAAAAAGCAACTTAAAGGGCCAAATTTTATCATATTTTGAACTGGTGTATACAGTTCAAAATAGAGTTTACAAAATATAAGGTTACTACCACAATTTTAGTTTGGTTTATTTGTTCTGAATCAAGGAAAAATATCACACATCATTGTACTTTGGATTTGGTCTGAACTGTATTTACACGACCATTCAGAAACTTTTGGGAAGTGCATTGTAGCCGGGATTTGGGATTGTCATAAAAGTTGCAGCACTTGTCAAACCTAATTTTTCTGTTTCTTTC
Source organism: Australoheros facetus (assembly GCA_030220045.1). Lineage (NCBI taxonomy): Eukaryota > Metazoa > Chordata > Actinopteri > Cichliformes > Cichlidae > Australoheros > Australoheros facetus. The sequence goes on from JASGAU010369061.1 coordinate 6,403, forward strand.
TGTTAAATAAGTGATCTGTGTCTCTCTCACTATAGGATCATTTAGGTGTCATCACTAACTCCTCTTCCATCAGCAGCCAGTCACCTTGCTCTCAGATAAAACTTAAATGAAAACTGCCGGTGTGAGAAAGAATTTGACTGAGAAGTAAGAATCAAAATAGAACACTTGATTTTCTAGATGTGGCTATAACCCATACACCAAATACAGATCCTACACAAACTCCATAAGCAGATCAAGTTCTATTTGAAGGGGCTGTTTCTCTGTCTCTTGGTTTGTGAGTCTCTCTTGTAGCAGCATACGTCACATGTGCCTCCAGCTCCGTGTGTGGTGCAGGCCTTCTGAAATTTTCTTTCGGATGAAAACTCAGAGCTGCATAGTTCATGGCATCAGATTCCACATTCTGTAAATGAAAATGTTCAAAGTCACTAATCCCAAAGCATTAAGTGTTAACATCAGCCAGGAGAAAGTCATCAAGATTTAGGGGCCTTTTCCAACTGAATTTTCACCTTTTTGGAACATGCAACAAATAAAAAAGCTGCTGACAGAAAAAAAAAAAAATGCAATTTCAAAATGAACACATGACTTTATTTTAAAGGTAACATCTTCTAGTTTCTGAAAATGTGCACATTCTACATGGCTAAAAACAAACAAATAAAAAATAACAGACAATCTTAACTGCAGATATAACTACCCCCCTTAAAAATCTTAATCTGCAGTTGAAATCTAAAAATCAAAGCAGGTTACCTCATTGTGTTGTGGATTCTGCCTCTCATCTTGAGCTAAATGACAGAAACAGCACATCTATCAGCTATAACTGAAAACTTCTGTATCTGTTATTTAAATGAAATCATGTAAATACCTGTATGAAATCTCCTGATTTTGACAGCCAGACTCATGATGACCAGTAGAAGGAAAACAGTTAAACCACCGAGAATCACACTCGCCAGATTTGTTAATGCATCAGATGCTTCTACAAAACAGACAAAACTTTTTATAGTCTACTGGCTGTTCTGGTAGTTACTCAACATATATATGAAATAACAGAAACATCACTTACCTAGAACCTTCAGATATGTTCCAGTCGAAATTACTAACTTGTTATTGAATTTCTCTCCACAGAAATACAGTCCAGAGTCTGATAGATCCACTTGTTTGATTTTGAGAAATACCATAGAGGTGTTGGATGTCATGCTAAATTTGCCATTTTGAAATCCATCATTACAGAAAGAAAAATTCCTTACTGGGTTTAACATAGAGGAGATGCAGCTGACGTTGGGACTGCTGGTCATTTTGAACCAGGATATGTGAGAGAAAATACTGCTAAGGTTGGAGCAGTGCAGTGTGGCATCTCCACCGGGCTGAACCTCCACAGTGTAAAACTGTGTGAGCGAGGACGAGATCCAACCTGAAACAAACAAGACAGATTCAAACATCCAGTTATGTTGCTCATAAAGTGTCTGCAAGATTCAGTTTGGCTGGATTACTGTACAGAACGAAGGCTCGAAAATGTACTGAGAAAAAGTTATAGCTGTACTTACTGAAGATGCAGAGTAAAACTGGCATGAAGGCAAAGTTCACCATTGTGTGTACGATCACTGCAGTGTTTGTAAGTGAACTGTGCTCCAGTGAAAGTGATCTCTACCTAAAGAGGCGGGCTGTTCTTTGATATGTAAGTTCAGTTGCTCAGACTCACAGTGCTTTTAGGAAAATGGTGAAAACTGAGAGCTGTAAGAAAAACAGAATATTGTTATGATTTTGTGTGACAGCATTTTAGATAATCTAGATTTCTGCAAAAGCTTACAAGTCTATAATAGATATGTCACTGTCTATAATTTTATACAGGATTAGATAATTTTTGTCTACACTATTCAATATCCACCATGTTTAAAAATAAAGGTTTATGTAATTATCACACCAGTTGCTACACTAACTAACTACACTAATTAGTCACTCTTTAGTTTTTGGTATATTCATTTTAGATACTCCACAGAGGCCCAAATTTACTGTAAATTAATCTGGAAATTAAATGTTGTTCTTTGAGATTTTAGCACAATAGTGAGGATAATCTAAATAAATTTAAGATTGAAAGAGTTTTTATACACTGAGGGCACTCTACAGCCTTTAAATAAAATGTCAGATTTAAAAACAGACCAGCAGACAGTTTCATAGAAGTGTAATTTGATCTTTTGATTCAACAACAGGAGCCAGAGCCCACATTGTTATCAACAGCTACATTTACCATGGGGGAAAATAAGTGAGACCAAGCTGGGTCTGGATCCTGGATCTAGTGGTTTGTAGAAACTTCCTCCTTTTCTTTCATTACGGCTCAGAGGGAAATCTTCTTCAGACCCCTACTGTAGGTGTGCCCCAGAAGATGGACAGGACCCAACCCTTTCTTAGTGGTGGGATGGCGACCTTTGGTCTACGTAATGTTAGAGTTCCTGCAAATTTACTCCAATATTAAAACTGAACTGTATTTAGCATTAAGTGTGGAAAAACAGGATGATTTGTCTATTGTGACTGGGTGGTGCTGAGGTCTGCATGTGAGGGCAGCCCCTGTAAGCACAAAGAAAAGAATCACAAACTGGCAAATGTGAAGTTTTTCCCTCAAAGCTGAAAAAAAGCTGATCCTTCCCTGCCCTGACAGACTTCACAGGGTTTTAGCTAACTCCTGATCGCCGGCTGTGCTGAGAATTCACACTGTTAGCTACTGGAATGTAACCCACCCTCCATCCCACAACAGCGCTGACCTCTGAACTCTTTCAGGTTCTAAAGTTCTCTTCCAGTTTTTCTGTCTACAGTTCTGCTGACAGCTGACATGTGAACCATTAGTTAAAAAAGACAAAGCTTTACTTACTAACACATTATCCAGTATTTTACTGTGGATTAGTTGGTGCACACCTTTATCCACACCTCGTCAGGTGGATTGATGGCTATTGGCCTGTGTTCTCTGCCCCTTTGCAGTTAGTTAAATCAGCACTGAGCAAGAAGCCTTGTGGAGATTGTTCAGGAATACAACCAGACAAAAAGTCTGATGGACTCATCACGGCAACAGATGGTTAACATCTTCACTTCAGACGTGATTGAAGATCATGAGTAAAATCAGTGAGTTAATTAAGTTCTTTAAGAATCAGGACAGTTTTCATGCAGGACCTTTAATGGAGTATTTTTACATTGCTTTATTGGTATGTGTCAGTAAAGGACCTAGACCCCCTTCCAGAAAACAGGTTTAGTGAAAACCTGAGTTTGTTAACCCTGAGATGAGGGAAACTGGTGTTTTTTTGTTCCAGAAATAGAGTTTCTGAGTTGTCTTTAACAGTGTCTGAGTCTTTCCCTCCCACTGGACCTGAACCGGCCAAATGACACTCAGATTTTACTTTCTCATTTATACAGTAAAGTTAATTGTGGAGTAAACATGAAATTTAGGGTTGATATATATGACATCAGTAAACATTATGGATTTATTAACAGGTCAAAATAAAATCTGTAGCCTCCATCTTTCTATCTTTGGAACTCTGTGGACATTAAAGCAGCTGCTGAGCTGTCAGCCAGTTTAGACTTATGAAAATAACTTCACAATATGTTTAACATCTGTTCTTTTTTTTCTACTGGCACTGCACTAATTCTGCACTACTATTAAAAAACTGTGCTTTAAACAATTCTAAAAGCAGTTTCTTCTAGCCACAACTTAATAACTTAATAATCACATGCACCTAGCCAACCACTACCAATCCCAAAGAGACACGTGCAGTACTGGTTAAAAATGTTTCTGTTTCAGCTTCTGAGTGCATGGAAAGCTGTGGCAGGGCAAGTGCTCAGTGAGGAGGACTGCAGATATTTTGAATACATCCTGATGCCTGAAGAGCGATGAGGAGACGGCAAACCTGGAGAGTCAGCCAGCCTGCGTGGAGGGCCACCAGAATAAATGAAATATTACAAATTTTCCAGGAGAAACTAGTTGAACAACTGCAGGATGGCACACAGCAGCGTGGCCAGTGATGTGGCCACCGAGAGGCAGGCTCCCAGGGGGGTTAAGGGCCTTTTATGTGAAAGAGTTGAAGATAATAAAGCTCTAAATTAGTGTTGTTGCTGCTTACAGGTCATACACTTCATTAGGGCAGCAACTATTTTTTTTTCCTTATCAGTTATTGTTTTTATTATTTCCTTGATTAAGTTAGTTGTTTGGTGGATAAATATGGAAATGAAGAAACGTGTCCAGGACAGTTTGCTGGAGACCCAGATAATGACCTTAAATGCTCTGTTACACATATACATATACACATACAAACACAGATGCCTGTATTATGTTTTCCTTTCAATTAATGAACAGTTGCTTAATAACCAGTTAGTTTTGTTCTGTGTTTATTTTCTGTTTGTTTTTTTCTGGGGTTTTTAAGCTTTGTGGATTTTTTTTTTAAAAGACTGTTTAGTAAAAATGTCAAACTGAAAGATTGTGGCACATTAAATCTGGGTGTTTTAGATGCCAACTTATCCAAAAGGAATTTTGCGGATCCTGTTAACAAGGTAAGGTAATCAGGGATGTTTTTCCAGATACTGTAGAATATGACGTGACTTAAAATACGAATTTCAGATTTCTAATCAAACATTGCAGTAATGCTGTAAATGACACAGAAAATCTGCTGTGTGCATACTTCAAAAAGTGCCTGTCAGATATCTAGTTACATGCAAAGAGATCCTAGAAAAGATCTTCATGACCTCACAGGACATTAAATGCATAGTTCATGGATGGAGATCCGAAGTTGGGATTTTTCAGGGTTCAATCTTGTCTGTTTACGGAGATATCTCAAAAATGCATCCCTCAAAGATTTGGCTATTGTATATACAGTATTTTAAAACATAATACATCAAATCTAATATTCATGTGCAAAGAGATCTGAGATGAATGTCTGCATTTGATATTTTTCAGGGTCTAATCTTGTCTGTTTATATCAATATCTCAAAGATCTATCTGTCAAAGATCAGATGTGCACTCTTCAGGATATTATCCATATCTGTGATGAATACAAAGGTATCACTACCTCAGACAGTACTGTATTTTTAGTGCTTTTATTCCAGTGAGACTAGATGCTATGCTTGGTGAGCACCAAACTCTGCACATCCCCAACAACACACTATCTCTATTGTAAAACATGGTGGTGGGAACATCATGTTCTCGGGTTGCTTCTCGGCAGCACGCCCTCCCAGGCTTGAAAAGATAGAGGGGAACATGAATGGAGGAAAATATCATCAAATCCTGGAGGATAATGAAGACTTCTTTTTTCTTGTCAAAAAAGCCAAATTATATTGATCATGATTTTAATTATCAAAGCAATAAAAAGGAGAAACATCCAAGGGGTGTGAATAATTTTCATAGGTATCGTATGCTTGATCGGAGCACAATTTAATTCCTTTACCTGAGAATCTGCATTTTTCTTTAATCATTTAGATCGGTTACTTGTGCAGTGATGCTAATGTTAATAGTACAAGTCATTAAGCCCTAAAATGCACACTGGCATGAATGTGAACACCATTTAAGCCGATGATACGTTCAGGACAAGCAGCAGAACCCTTACCTGGTCAATGATATCTCTAGAATAATGTCCACAAAGCTTAGTAGGTCCAAATGCATGCTGTCATGGTGCCGTCGTCTGCTGTGGTTTTGGTGTCATAGCTTGAAACGTACAGCCTTTCAAGGAGAATATGCTTTCAGGCTGTGCATCACCTTAACTACCATCGACAGCAGTGATGCGAGTTTGTGTGAGCCAGTTAGGTGTGAACAAAAGTATAAGGTTGACTTACCACGAGGATTTCACTTTACACTTACAGTATGAACTGTTTACTTTCTTGAATGTTTTACAGAGTAGTTACTAGAGTTCACTCATGAACAAAAAACAGTCTGTGAACAGCAGCTGTGACAAACATCTGCTGACATCCGGTAGACTGGCGCAAGGCGTCCTTTGTGACTGATGCCTTGATGGAATGGGCATGGGAATATCTGACACTAAAAGATAAAAGTTCTCGGACCAAAGTCCAATGAATCCACTTGTTTGATCTCGAGAAATGAATCCATCATAGAGAGAAGCAATCCAGTCAGCAGCTGACTGCTAAAATTGGTGCAGTGTGACTTCAAACTGAACCTCCACAGTGTCAAAGAGTAAGACGGTGATCTGCTGTGAAACAAACAAGTAATGCATTCATAAACAGGCACCAAGCAACACATGGACTCAGAGGTGGTGCCTGCTCCTATGTAAGGCAGGCAAGTGCTTGATTAACTCTGTTGACTACAATCTTAATAATACAATATGAATTTATGGCATCAGTATAATTTAGTGCAATATGATTGGCTGATACAACTTTTGCACAACAACAACAACAAAAGATGCCAAAATGTCACCAGTTGCATCCTTTGTGTGTCGAGCTACATGTCAGATACAAGGTGAAGCAAACAGATCCATATAGAAACAACATGCAGTACAGAGAAGGAATTCTGATGATAAATTATAGATGTGTGTTTCCTGTATTCTGTTGTAAGTTATCCATGACTTCTTCCTGATGCCGAGTATCTGATACATCTTGAACAGGTTGCACATTTGTCAAGTTTGGTCCATTTGTTTGTGCTTTTGCTTTTGGCTTTGTGTTGCACTCAGAACACATGCCATCACACACATACATTTCCTAACACTGCTGAGACTGCATGCATCAAATTTTTTTAGTGAATACGTTTAAGACTTTATAGGAAAAGTTAATTTCCCTTTAAAGCGTTGAAGTGCCCGTGTCCCATGCATAGCAATTGTTGGCCTGGAAGTGACTACAGCTTCCTTTTCAGAGAGAATACATGTCCTCCCATATGTTGTGCACCTCAGTGGCAAGGGGGTTCAGATATTACCACAGCAATTAATTTCTGTAGTTCAAGCTTTGTAGGACTTTTCTTCCCCCTGTGCTTAGTGGGTTGTCTCCATGTACTTTGGCTTCCTTCCACAGTCCAAAGACATGCATGTTTGATTAACTGCTGATTCTAAAGTGGATTTAAGTGTCGTACATAAAGCTTTAACTTAACATCCACCAGATCTTCAGGTATCCATTTAAAGTTTGGTTATGTTTTGGAAGTATTTATATTTGGGTGTCAAACAGGTGAAAATTCCATAAAAAGAGCTGGAGATCAACCAAACGCCTACCCCTTACCTGAAGTGGGTTGCCAGTGGATACCTGATGGATGTTAAGAAGTTAGGTGGTCAGTAAGACTAGAAAAACACCTCGCGCCCAAGGTATAAACTTTATGGAGCACAATTTGCTCTGATGTTTCTAAAAATGTACACAAAAAAACAAATTAGATGTCAAGCGTGAGTGTAGAGTTGGAAGGCTCCTTTTTCATTTTCAGTTTTCATTTTTCACATTTTTCAAGTATGAAAATGTCAACTGGCAGTTGTATCGAATAGCGGCGTGCATGTCTGTGATCTGTCATTGCTGAAAGCCTCGCAGTCTGGACCAGAGTGAGCGGTTTCAGATGGGTGTAAACGTTTCACACTCCTTTGAGCATTTCACAAGTTTTATGGATTCTCGTGCACTGTGTGAATCCAACTGCTATACGTCTGTTAGAAGTGTAAACATGCAAACACATTGCATGCAGAAAGTGCGAGTCGTCACAACTGTCAATCTGCAACACTGGGCTTGGATGTGTTATTCATTTTAATATGTATAACAATTGATTGTTTTGAAACACAGTGAATATTTTATTTGGACATTGCTCTTACAACATCGGAGCTGCAAGTATTCATTCTTTTTGATACTGATGCAGTTAAAGAGCCTTTTGACCTTAAATTTATGGTTAACATACTAAATCACTAATAAAGCATCATGATTCACATTTTGTGAGAAGTGCAAGTCGGCCTGTCGTGCTACTTGACAGCCATAATCAGTTATGAAGCATTAACTAAATTAACTTTAATTTAAAAGTTCACATTAAAACTGCAGCTGTATGAATCAGCGGCCAAATTTGATTGAAAATCTTAGGCAACAGACAGGGAGGATCTACTGACTTATAAACAATGTGTTCTCAACCATCTGTCAAATGCTGCCTCATATTTACTATGGACTCTGTTCTGTTAACTGGCTGTGCTACTATAGGATGCAGAGAAATCACAACAGTTCTCTTTTAAAGAACGACACAGTCGTTATTGGAGTTTGAGTGGTGGCAGCGGATTCAATCAGATTAAACTATTTGCTACAAGTCCTGAAAGCCGTCCTTTCGGGTTTGACTTTTGCTCTCACAGGCCTCATTCTCTTCACTTCAGCTGTGTTCAAACCACACTGTGCTGCCTCTTCCTGTCGAGCACTCACTTCACCACTGCTGCACACTCACGTCCAACTCAGACTTCTGACTTACAGCTTACTAATATTACATACTAAATATAGATAAGAACAGAAAATCAATTTGAACAAACACAACAGCTGGTGAGTTGGCTCAGCTGCTGGTGGTCCAAAACTAAGAAAAAATCTCAACTTTTCCTCGTGCTACAGGCCTCCTGCTATTTATTAGTGTTTAGGGCACACTGTGCTGCATCTGTCAGCTTCCTTTTGTGGTCAAATTTTGGAAGTAAAAGCACAAGTGTCACATAACTGAGCTGGCATAATTATACAAGCCTGGTACATTAAAAACTATGAAATACATTAAAACATGTGAAATAGATTCATCTTTTTCATGCATTAAACAGACCTCAACTCTTTCTCTTGTGTGGTCTTGTGATTTTGAGTGTTTCCTAAACAGTTGTGGGTTGGAAAGCCAACAGACAACATCATTCATATAAAGGTTTAAAGTGACATCCAGCAAGTTGCTGCAAAGTACACCAGCAGTTTACAGCAGCGTCTTTAAGCTCAGTCACTTGGTATAAAAGAGTTAAGCAGAGTAGTTAACTGTTAAAGAGAGGGTTAAAGGTTAAGCAACACTGCTACCATCTCTGAAACCTTTGATGTGTGTGGTTACAGGTAAAAACCAGTCTTCCTGTGGTTTAGACTATTCCATTGCTATTTGTTGCCTGTTGTTTAGTTTTGACACTTGTTTTTCAGCACAGATATAGACACAGACTGCAGGCTACTTTCACTTTCATTTTAGAGCCTTTTTGACTTTAGTCATGTATCATGATGTTCACCTTGGTTTTGCTCAGACACACACGCTGTCCAACAATTCAACAGCCATCAAAAAGAAAAACTAGAGGAAAAAAAAAAAGCACAAAACAATGTTCAACATTAACAAGAAGATGTAGCTTTTACCAAAATATTATAACCAGATCATACCCAAGCCCAAATGTCTTATATGGTCTGCACCACAAAGTCAGTCAGCTAATTCTACTAAATTGCTCCAAAATGCATCAACAGCACAAATACAGTAGAGAGGTCCAGCTCAGTGACACCAGACAGAGATCAGTCCTACTGATCATCTACAGTGCCCCGTGACAGGACACCTGTCAGTCAAAGGACCCATGGCTGTAATTCCTGTATCCAAATGGATGGGTTATAGCAGATAATTGGGAGAAGAAGTCAAAACCATTTGAGGAACTTCAACTTTTTAGCCCTGGAGGTTGTCTCTCAACAAAAATGTTTCAGCCATCTTCTTGAAATGAAATAAACCTTTATTGTCATTGCACATTGTACTTGTACATTTGCACAACGANCCCCCCCCCCGGTGCAATTAAGAGAAAAGAGTAAGCAATTAAAGAAAGAGTATGTAAACATTAACGAATTAAAAGAGCAATAAATAATTTAAAAGGGCATAAACATAATTAACTGTAAGATATCCTATATGCAGATGTACAACTGTAGCATCAGTTATTGCACATGATCGTCAGTTATTTGCACATGGTGCTTTTGCAACCTAAGTTATTGCACTTGAACGGAAAAACAGATCTGCCTACAGGTGAACTGTCTTGTTTTTGTTTAACAGGGATATGGCCCTGTTATAAAAACTGTCTCTCAAACGCTTTGTTTTTGTTTTTAGTTGTCTGTAGCGTTTGCCCGAGGGCAGCAGTTCAAACATCTGGTGTCCTGGGTGTGTGCTGTCCTTGATGATAGTGTAGGCCCTTCTGAGACAGCGGGTGCTGTAAAGGTCCTCCAGGGAGGGGAGAGAGTGTCCAATGATCTTTTGGCCCGTGTTGATGACCCTCTGTATGGCCTTTTTGTGTGCTGTGGTACAGCTGGAGAACCACACAGAGATGCAGTACGTCAGAACGCTCTCCACGGAGCAGCGGTAGA
>JASGAU010369063.1:0-10401 GCA_030220045.1 Australoheros facetus
GGGTTAAACACAAACCCGCGGCGGTTTCAGACACACAGCAGGCGTCACGTTAAGACTCCTTTAATGTTTGTGGATGCTAAACAAATGACCACCTGTTCACTGTTTACATCTCCGTGTTTTCATTCGGCAGTAACCAACCCCTGCACCGCTGCTATGATCTGACCGGATTTTAGCACGGCCATAATAAACGGAGATAATTACAAAAAAAAAACTTGTCAAGTTTTCCACAGCATCCATGTCTAATGGCTTCTTCAACGGAGGGAAGCACAGCTGCAAAGCTTGCTGCTCCTTAGTTGCTTGTGCTGTACTATAGATTTAGACTTTACTCTTAAGATATGAGTATTTTTACAAGTAACACCAGTGTTTCATTGTAATACCGTGTTGCTGTGCTCGCCGGTGTTGTAATAACAGTGTTGGCTGCCATCAGTCTTTTTCCAGCATCACGTCTGTTTGAGCACATAGATTAGTCCTGATTGTTCTTGACACACACAAAAGGCTGTTTAAAAGAATGTCGTGTGTGTGTGTGTGTGTGTGTGTGTGTGTGTGTGTGTGTGTGTGTGTGTGTTTGGAAATCTGTGCTCACATGTCATTATTTACACGAGGCAACTATGAGCATAAATAAATCCCGACTTCCAGATAAAGTTGATATCAGTCTCCAGCAGTCTGTGTCAGCCAACTCTAATGTTATCTTTAAAATTTCATGCTGTTTTTTTTTGTTCTTGTTTACTTTAATGTCTCTTAACTGCAGGTTTGGAAAGGAACTGTATTTGGTGGAAACACAAAGGGTGATTTTTGCCTTAAAAAGACTACAACTTTGGGGAATAGGCATTAGATTTTCTAGCTAAAGGTTCATGTTGACTTTGTCTTTAGGGACAAGAGGAACAGAGAGCAACAACAAAATGACCACAAAAAAAAAAAAGACCACTAAGAAAAGAGATGATAGTGATCCTCCAATTTTACCACATTATTTTATTTATTTGTGGGAAAACGTTGGCAGAAGAACATTTTCGCTGAAGTGAAAAGATATTTCCTTACTTGTAACATGGTTTTAAAAGTATATGCATAACAGTATTTTTATAGTAATTTTAAGCAAAAGGATGGATATATTTTGTTCTCTAACCTGCACAGTAATGAAACTAAGGCGTGTTTACGTACTGGCTGCAATATATCTGTGGTACTGAGCACTGAAACTGTCAGATTTTTGTTTCATTTAATACTTTTTTTCAGTTATTAACTGCACATATTTTAACTGCATATTTCCTGATGTAGGTCTTTACATTGTAGATTTGATAGAATTTAATTCTGGTCTTGTCTTGATACTGGTTTTGGCATATTCTGATCATTGATTTCCCAGGAACATAGCTGAAACATGTTTTTTTTTTTTTTTTCCTAATCAGCTTATTCCTTTTGTTCTAGAGTTTCCTTGAATCATCTATATGGGCCATCTTCTTTCGAAAAATGGTTACCGTCTGAAGAAGAAGACACGCAAGTTGCATCACAGGAAGAAGAAGAAGAGGAACTGTTTCCTTCACGGGCCCTGCATGCTCTGCTTCATCGTCCACAGCAACAGTGGTGGTTTCGACGACGACAGCGACCATTTCGAGGCCAACGGGTGCCATCACAGCAGTGTCACTGGAATCAGTGTCCCAGGTGTTGGCGGAGTCGGCATCGGAGCAGCAGCTGCTACAAAGCTTGCGGAGCGATACGCAACTCTCGCATCTCCGGAGGACTGCTCCAAGTTCTTGTTGTCACCCAGGGAACTTGCTATCTGGGAGGGCCAGGGGAGGAGCCTTTTGTCAGCTGTTCCTGCCAAACTGATTCCCCCACCTGCGCTTTTCCGAACCGCTGGTGTGTCTGTGACTGTGCCCGTGCCCATACCAGTGCCTGTCCCTGGTTGCACCAGCGACTACACAGAGATGGTAAGCAGCTGGTTAGGAGCACTACAAATTACTGTAGTTGGTGAAGATGCAGAATTGTCAGCCCATGTCTTAGCTTTTTTTTTTTTTTTTTTTTTTTAATAAATNNNGTTGGCATCATATTCAAATCTAGTGTTACTTTATAATTAATATAGGGTGTTAATAATTTTTAAATAATTGTATTCCATATTCCAGCACGGTGGCGTAGTGGTTAGCACTGTTGCCTCACAGCGAGAATGTCTGGGTGTTAATCTGGGACCCTGAACAGGATAAGCGGAAGAAAATGGATGGATGTATTCCATATTTATTTACATTTAACAATGTCTTAACATTTTTAGCAGCAGTGTTGTAATGCTACAGATTACACATGGGACTTGGTAACAGGTGCTTTACACTTGCTTAAAAAGGAATATGTAGTTTTCATCAGATTTAGAAAGCTAAACAAACATTGTGACTTTTCTTTGTCTTAAGTCAAAGCTGTGTCCTTTCTAGTGCTTGTTTTATTTCGTTCTTGTTGCGGATGCAAATTCAGGGGGTGCTGTTTTCATAGATTTCTTTCGGTCTTAATTAAAATCTGCATGAAAATCTGATTCCAGTTGGCTTATCCGTGTGTGCTTCTGGGTGCAGGTTTGTAAGAGGAAGTGCTCAGATGTGCAGAGGTGCACCCCTTGTAAGCAGCCGCGCTGTGCCTTCGCTGCTCCTGATGGAGGGCTAGAGAATGGAGGTGGGGGGGAAGCGGCCTCAAACTCTGAAACTGGCCACTGCCACCTTCCCCTTTGCCCGCTTCCCTCCTCCTCTTCCTCCTCTGCTTCCTCTTCCTCCTCACCTGCTGATGGCTGCTGTGGATTGGGTCTTCACGCCGATTTGCCCCACAGTTCTGACTCATCTCCGTCCTGCATGCATAATTATGACGACTGCCAGGCGAGAAATTCTGAAGCTGCTGATCACTTGAGTATCAACCATCTGCCTTCCTCCATTCTTCTTAAGGTCAGAATTCGTCAGGATTTTCACGAAGTTTTGTGTTTATATTTAACGTTTTCAAGTGGTTTGGTACAGTAAAATTTGCTGAAATATTAACACCAACATTGATAGAAAACACGGTGTGCATAAAATCCGTCTTTATATTTTTGATAAATGAGTATGGATTGCTGTTGACTGGCTTCTAACGGACTGAAAACACACTTCTTTCCTCACAGGTGCTGTCTCACCTGACAGTAAAGGAGCGCTGTCTTTGTGCCTCTCTGGTTTGTAAGTACTGGAGGGACCTCTGCTTGGACTTCCAGTTCTGGAAGCAAATCGACCTCAGTGGCCTACAACAAGTAAGAGAGTAAATTGTCTACAAGAGTTATTCTTCAGTTTTAGTAATCTGATCATTGCGAATAGGAAACTTTTGTCTCTGTGCTGATTTTTGTGTCTTTTGGTGTTACCTTGCTCCCCAGGTAAATGATGACCTCCTGGTGAAAATAGCGTCTCGGAGGCAGAATGTGACAGAGATTAACATCTCGGATTGCAGGGGGGTTCACGACCATGGCGTGTCCTCCCTGGCTTCACACTGTCCAGGCTTGCAGAAGTATACTGCCTACCGCTGCAAGCAGCTGGGTGACATCTCTTTGTGTGCTTTGGCTACACACTGCCCTCTCCTGGTGAAGGTGCATGTGGGCAACCAGGACAAACTAACAGATGGAGCACTGAAGAAGGTGCGCATTCAGAACTAGGATAGACACATAATGGGCCTCATTCGCTTGTGTGTGTGTGTGTATAGAAATGTTCTTGTTCTGTGCAAAAAAATAGATACACGTGCAAAATTATGGTCATATTTATGAAACAAGTGCACCAGCCAATTTTGTTCTTATCACCGTATGTATGTTAGCAAATCTTGTACTTGCTACCTGCAGTCAGCATACTGACACGCTGACCTGCAGGAGAAGTGGAGAAAGACAGAAGCCACTAAAGCAAAAGAGCAGGAGAAAATCTGACTGAAGGAACTGAATCAATGATGGATGAAGAGGAAACCTTTCTGAAGTGTTTCCACAGGTGTTAAAGAAAAAGATGCAGAATATTGTGTCCTGTGAGACACTCACTGTGGTTCAAGTAAAAAGGAAAGGTTGATCTGAAAAAAAAAAAGACTAACAAAGAAGAAACAAAGAAAACAGGTGGACAAGGAGCACCGGATCTGTCAGCCGAAGATGAGTAACTCACGGCAATTATTCTTCAGTAACGGTGGAATAGTGCCAAGAAATTAGACTTTAAGTAATGACATCCAAGAAGGAAGGAAGGAAGTCATTTTTAATGAATGATAATACCTATTAGTTAGTATTTTGTTTTCTGTACATGTAGTTATAATTCTGAGCACTTCTGTTCTTAAGGATTTTTATAAAACTAAAATAATGACCAAAAAGGAATGTAATAATAATAATAATAATACTCATCATCATCATCATCATCATCATCATCATCATCATCATCATCAGTAGTACTAGTAGTAATATTAAGTTTAAAGATTTGTGTTTACTTTTTCAAGACAGCCAGACCTTCATCATTTGTTCATATGTTTTGAGGTTTGTAGAGTGCGAACAAATTCAGGTAAGGAAATAATGAAGACTTGTGATAGAAATGTTCATATGCTTTGTTTATTTGCAGATTTGTGCGTACGCATTGTTTGTGAATGAGGCCCAATAGATCTAAATCCGTAGCTCTAAATAAAAAGCAAATACATACTCCTGTGAAATCAGTTAAGTAAAGATTTTGAGTATTTATCTTCTTTATTTCTCTCTTTTTTTTTTAAAATTTTTATTTTTATTTTACCTCAGCTGGGGGAGCACTGCAGTGAGTTGAAAGACATCCACTTGGGTCAGTGCTACGGTATCTCAGATGACGGCATCATTGCCTTGGCTGGAGGATGTCCTAAACTGCAGAGACTCTACTTGCAAGAGAACAAAATGGTCAGTGTCAACCCTCTGATCTCATACTCAGCATTGTGCTTTTTCACTTGCTTTTGGTATGCTCTTGGAGTTCTGCCCTTACAGGTGTGCTTTTTGCATTCATCCGCCATTGGAAGCACTGTCTCTTTGTCTCTTGGATTTCTTACTGCTGGTTAAGGCTAAGAAGTCATGCATTATTATAGCCCACTCAGTGTGCCTTCTTTCAATAAGAGCATCACCAGCTTGAAGGTTTGCCAGACCATATCTATAATGGGACACAGATTTATTCATTTCTGTCCTTCAGTGTACTCTTCTTGTTACTCAAGCTTGGCTGACAAACATTTGCAGTCACTGCTTATCGTAGTTTTATTTTTTTTTTAAACGACCTTTTGGTGTACACAGATTGAGTGTGCAAACAGCAGGGCACAGTGAAAGGAGTTGGTTACCACTCAGAGGAGCTGCAAGTGTACGACTTGTCTGCAGCTGTGCAGCTAACAGCTCACCGTGGGTGCTGCTGCTTCTTCTTTACTTCTTTTACTCTCCGCTCGCTGTAGTTCAGACTTATTTGCTGAAGAAGATACTTTTTTGTTTTTTGCATGCATTTTTGAATAATAATAATGGAATATGTGCTCAGCTCAGTGGAGTTCTTTTTAGTGTGCAGTTTAAGGAAGGGAAATTATTTTTATCGTCTTCTGTAACTTGAGAATACTTGAAGATATGCATTTCATAAGGTACACTGAAGTTTCATAACTAATCCTTCAATCACTTTAAGATCTATTCTCATAAAAGTTTGTTTTCTTTTATATATATAACATATTGTGACCTTAGACAGCTGAACTGTTGTCATGTCATCCATCCTTATAATAAAAACAGCGTTTCCAATAGAAAGTGACAGACCTTAAACCACCACTAGAGGTCACTTTTTTCTAATTTGTTAAAACAGCCTTACAGCTGCTTTCCTTTTGTAGACCACAGCTTGAAGATACTGCTGGTGATTTGTGTGATTCTCACATTAAACCAGTACAGACATGTTTTTGCATTAGTTCACTATATTTTTAATATTTATAATTACACTAATACAGAAAGAAAACATTCCTTTTTTTTCTTTTTATTATTTGGCATGCCTGTACCCGTCCCCATCTTACCTCCATCCTTCTCGTGTCACTAATGGTTTCATCCTTTTCCTGATAATATTTCTTTGGAGTCCATGAATAATCCTGACCTTGATGGATTGGTCTGTTTTAAGTTCTTAACAATAGCTCGGTTTGTTAAAATCCCATTCATCAACTTAATAGTATATGAAATTAGCGATTACCACTAGGTGAGAGATTAATATTGCCGCTTATAACGTTTCAGAGCAGCAGTATCAATTTCAGATAGTCATTTTTCAGACTTGAAGGCGCTGAAGTTATTTTAGCTTCCTGTCATTAGGGTGAAGAGAAATGGGCTGAGCTTATATGGGAATTGTTATGTCTAGGCGCTCTGGTTGCTTGACCTAAAATTGTCGTTAACTTTGGCAGGATTTAAGACACTTATTCTTTCTGACAGCTTAAGAACTACCTACGGTTCCCTGCTTCAGCGTCTCAGATAAAAAGAAAAGAAAGCTGATTTTTTTCTTCTCTGGTAAAATGGTTTATAATTACAATTACTAAATGAGTATGCTGCTGTGAGATTCAGAAATATGCATTAACATTCACAGATGCCTTTTTAAGTTAAATTACATTGTAAATATTTTTATCACTTTCGTCACACTTACAGAAGGTGCCTCAAGCTCTTATACTTTAGGAATGTTATTTCATACTGAAGCCTGCTGGTCATAGACACACTTAAAGATTTGAGGCTGCATGGAAAAGGTTTTCCTGAAAGGTTTATGCAAAAAATAAAAGACTGAACTCTTGTGGAACCATTGCGTGGGCTCAGCCCCTCTCCACTACATGAATTGATCCAGGGAGCAGCACTGAAATGGGCTTTTTGGTTTTTAGTGCGCTGTAAATTGCAAAAATCATGTGAAGGCCTTTAAGACTACTTTGTAGAATCTCTTCTCTTCTCTTCTCTTCTTTTCTCTTCTCTTCTCTTCTCTTCTCTTCTCTTCTCTTCTCTTCTCTTCTCTTCTCTTCTCTTCTCTTCTCTTCTCTTCTCTTCTCTTCTCTTCTCTTCTCTTCTGGTGTGTGTGTGTGTCTGTGTGTGTGTTTTGTCTGTCCTAATCAATCACAGATGAGGATGAGCCTTTCACTCACTCTGATCTTTTCTCTCTTTCTCCTCCTCCTCCAAAATGGAATAATTAAATTGCTGCAGGATGTTTCTGTGTGGTCTTTCACTGGCCCTCTAACTTTTTCTTTGTCAAGTGCACACCCACATACATTTTTTTTCTTTCTATACTCCCTTCTTTTTGCCGCGGTTGTGGTTTGAGTTCCATGCTGGAGGGTTTGTTTTCTCTCTGTTAAGACCATATCAAGCTCTGCTGATGGTTAAAGAGCTTTTTAGGAGAGAGGGATGTGCACAACTTGAAGGAATTTTGCATTAGCTATAATATTGCTATAATATTGCTATAATATAGTATTTCTGCAAAATCTTGGTAGTAATATCTGGAAACTTTTAGTGAAGATAAGTTTTGGTGTTATGCCATGACACAAGATGTGCAGTTGTTTAGATTTGTTTTTAAAAAGAGGGATGTGTAAATTATTTCCTAGATTATCATACGGAAGGGCACACTGCTTCCGTATGATAATGACAGTTTAAAGTTGCTAATGTAATCCCGAGGATGGCGCTACACTCACAGTGTCTCCAAATTTTGTTTATGGTTGACAAACTGGAGCTTGCTCTTTCATTGCTTGTTAGCTCGGGGCCAAATCAGCCCAGGGCTATGGATAACCCTGGGCTAAGAGCGTTGTGTGAAAAGCAGGTGACTGTTTTGTGTCTGTGCCCCTCTTCTTTTTGACATCCACCCTGCATTCTTTATTGGCATTCATCCAGTATTTATGCCAGAGCTGGTATTATTGCAGCAGTTGCCTTTCAAGGCTTGTTTTCATCTTCTGAAGTGTTTTCTCCCTCGCTTCCCATTCATATTCTGTTCTCTTTCAGCACCTCGAAGGGCAAAGGCTGGGAGAATAGCAAATTCCCCTTTTCCCCAGCTCACTTCAATTTGCCGTAGGGGGGGAAGAGGCAGCCCTGAAAGTTTGACTCCGAGTTCTGTGAATTTCATAGACCAGCCAGTGGACAAAATAGAAGTTGTGAAAACCCCTCGTCACCTGTCTTTCCAACTTTGCTCCAGTGTTCCTTTCAATTAAAAACGTTGCAATCTGCAAACATTTTTGCTGGGGAAGCACTTTTCCCACTCTCTTTTCTCATGTCTTTAACAGAAAAAAAAACGTTATCTGCTCTCCCGTCTTGTTAAAATCAAAGCGTGTACACTTAATTTTTCCTGCAGTGTGACGGGGAGATTCTTCCACGGGCTCATCTCAAAGATGCCGCGTCTGAAAATGCACACGCTCTCTCTCTCTTTCTCTCCTCTCGCTTACGCACACAGGCTTTGATTATTAACGGTTTTAATTAGTCCAAAATGTGGAAATGTAAGTGGAATTAGAGATGACCTAACATAGATTAC
Organism: Australoheros facetus; assembly: GCA_030220045.1. NCBI lineage: Eukaryota > Metazoa > Chordata > Actinopteri > Cichliformes > Cichlidae > Australoheros > Australoheros facetus. The sequence continues at coordinate 8,442 of JASGAU010369063.1, forward strand.
CATGTGCCCTCAATTTAGTTGTAATTACCACTCTGCATGTACAATCAGAGCTTCTCTCCCTTGTTTTTTTTCTTTCCTTTTGGGGACAGGTTTTCTAGCCCACTCGTGGACAGTTGGGAAGTATGGGATGTAGTTATCTGTGGGACTATGTGAAACACCAGAAAAGATGAACTGTCAGTGTGGATGGTGTTTCTTGGCCATAGGTCAGTAAAGGAGGCCTCATCTCCGGCTCTGATTGGCTGTCTGTCTAGCATGTCTGTAGATGGGTTTTTGCTGGCAGGGGGACTGACAGCGAGGCTCCACAGGTCCAATCAAACATGATTGCAGATTAAAATGTATATTGACATTAGCAGATTTAATTAGCTGGATTAGAGGGAGCGCAAAGAGAAGGGAAGTGATAATGATAGCTGTCAGTTATTATGGGATAGACCTTTTGACATGAACCAACACACATACACGAAAACGCAGAGAGGAATATTTCAAATGCTGGCAGTGACATGGGAGCGGCGGGCAACTTGAATAACTGCCAGCTGCACTCGAGTCTCCTTTGGAAACTTTTTTTTCTTCCACATATTTGACTGTGATTAGAGATAAATAGAACCACTCTGACCGGTCGCATAAACACAGCATTACACATGCATAAACAATGTGGTGTCCATCTCCGCAATCCCCTCCAGTCTTTGTAGATGGCCATTTAGACTTTTCAGGAGGTTGAATGTCAGATGTTGTTGAATGTATTAAGTCAGTTTAGTTGCTAATGGCACTGGATTATTTCCATCAGTGGGGGCATGCTCCCATTCAGAGTTTCCATGCTTTGGGATTTAAAGCATGCTAATGCTTTAAAAAACATAAAATTTGTCTGGTAGCAATGTTTTTTGTTGTTGTTTTTGTTATTGTTAATGACCATGTTTATCCATTCATCTGCCCATCCATACATCCTTTCCCACTTGTCCCGTTCAGAGTTGTGGTGGGACTGGAGCCTGTCTCAGCTGTCACAGGGTGATGGGTTACCAATCTGCTGCAGGGCTAACAAAGAGATAGACAACAGTTCGCACTCACATTCACACCTACAGCCAATTTAGACTCACCAATTAACCAATTAACAGCTGCTAACCTGCGTTCCCTATTTTAGGTCAAAACATTTTCCCCCCTCATTTCATCTTTCATTTCCTGATCACGCCAGGAGTCACTTTTTACAACTGAGTCCTTGTTTTGCTGGGAATTTTTTTCAGTCACTTTTTAAAAAAAATTACCTTTCCATCAGTAATACGGTATCCATAGACGCTGCAATAAACTGAATGCTGTCAGGGAGCTTGTCATTTAAACTCTGGGAACAGCAGCTGACAAAATGATCAGCGTGAATCATTAAAAGAACTGACAAATTGGTGAGAAATAACAATACTACAAATAATTGTTAGTTGCAGACTCATTTGGAAGATGCTTAGAGGCCTGTTTGTTGTAAAGAATAAACTGTGTGACTCAGACTTGAAAACCTATTTTTATTTATTTATTTTTTCTCATTATTGCTACTGTTTACATTCTTATCATGTGGTCTACGTTTAGCACATTCCTCTCTCGGATATCTTCCTCTTTGCTCTTTTGAAGTGCATTTGTATTGATCCGTGTCCCCACAAAGATGCTCTGTGTGTGTGTGTGTGTGTGTGTTTGTGTGTGTGTGTGTGTGCGGCCCGTTTGCCGTTTGGCCTTCGCCTAAAGTGTAATCAGATGCATTAATGAGCACTGACTTTAACTCGAACAGCCGGCTGCACTCAGACGCAGACTTCGTCGATACGTTCCCTCTGCTGTCTGCCCAAGAACAAAACAAGTTTTGAAAAGAAGAAAGTGAACACACTTTTGGAAATGAGAGCCTGTGAACTGTTCCTCCAAAGCGATATTTCACCTTGCTGCGGTGTTTTCTTTTCAATATTAGTTACTGTGGTAAAAGATTCAGGATCAACCG
>JASGAU010369063.1:10459-28386 GCA_030220045.1 Australoheros facetus
TGAAAAAGAAGAAAAACGCCTCGGTGTGGCAGGATGCTCTCTTGGATTCCCAGAGTGGCTCATGGAAATGTTAAAAGTATTAACCTTGTGGAAAGAAAACAAAGTCAAGAGAATGACTCACATTATAATGGCGAAGTGGGGCGGCCCACACAGCTGACTTTATGCTGCTGACAGTGACAGAATGCCAAAAATGACAATGCTTATGAGTGAGATATTTCTTTTGTCAGGGCAGCTAACCTCTGCTAGTAATTCCTACATTTCTCCTTATTGATGTGAAGATGGGAGGAAATAGATTTTATCAGCAGAAGCTGGTGGTGTTCTTCTTTCACCTCTTCTGTGCACTAGGTCACAGCTAAACTATTGATAACTGTGTATCATTTGTATTTTTTAATTTAAAATATTTTACTTTATTCATAAGCTGGCTTATATAACTTTTGAAAAAGGTTTAAAATATATTCCAAGGTGTGCTAACTTCAGTGAAATACCGAGAGCTGTATTTAAAATGATTGTGCAGCCAGACACAGCACTTCCACAGTTAGAGTTTTGAAAACCTTGCCATCAGAAATAAAACCATTAATATTTTGAATGTGTTCATTATCACAGCAAAACAATGACTTTGTTCTAAACTGTTCTGTTTTGTTCTAATTTGTCCTGTTTTAATCATTGCTGTCTCAGGTACCGAGTACATGGGTGTTGAATCAGTTTGTTTTATCTTTGTCTATGTTCCCTCAAAAGCCTAGCAGCGACAAGGTCAGCAAAATAGCTCCGGTTCAAAGTCCTACATTCATTTTATTGGTTGCCTTTTACTTATATTTATCAGTATCTACATGTACTGGCCCCTTCCAAATAAATAAAATAGTAAGTGTGGTTGCAGAAAAAACAGTTCAAGGTCCCTTGTTGAATTTGCCTGGTTGTCACCTGCAGAGGGTGTAGTAGGACTGCATAAGAGCAAGAATGTAACAGTTGGAGAGCAGTGAGTGAGTGCAGGTGAGTTTTTCCTTTTAGGACTTAAGATTGCACATGAAAAAGAGCCCAAAGTGTTTTCAGAAACTCAAACATCTGAATAAGTATTTAAATCACACACATTTTCTTTTTACTTTCTCCCGAGAAGTCATTCATGGACAGTTTTGATTTGGAGAAGAATCATACCTCATAACCTGTTGGTAGGCAGGCTGTAATATTTTCCTGCATGAGCGCGCGTGCGTAGAATGGCTGATAAGTTTTTGTGCCCTTCATGTCCTTTTGGATGTCACATAATTTATGTCAGAATTTGAATTTTATTGAAATGAAAATAAGTATTTTTCTCACCTGTAGCGAGAAACTCTGAATGGCCTTTGCAGTGGTAATACATAATCTCCAAGTAGTGGTGATGTTGTAGCAGTGCTCATCTCCATGACGTTATCAAGCATTCGCCTGCAGCTACTAGAGTAGCAGAAAAGGCACTGAAGAATGTTAATGCGAGTCTGACTTCCATTTCAATTCATTTTCTCTCCTTTGCTTACTCTGGCTGAGCACATGGAGGGACTGCAGTCGGTGGGGGGGTAAAGCCGAAATGAAACCCACGTTTAATTTAATTTTTTATTTTGTTACTGGGTGGCAAGTGCTCAGGCTGTGAAAAATTTCTTCTGCCCTTAGGCTAATAACTCGATGTTGTAAGATTTTTAAAAGCTGACACTTTTTTTATTTTTATTTTTTATGAAAAAGGCAAGTTACTCATGTTGGATGAAGTTGAACAGGAGAATATGAGGGAGTTAAGCACATCCAAAATAATCCATCAACAAAATAACAGCTATTAAGAATGTGATAATTTTCAGCTTTCTGCAGTATTAATAAGGCAAGTTTTTCATTATTCATCTTCAATAAAGGAAACTGCAGCCTACAGACTGAATGGGGAATCTTTTTCCTTTCAATGAAATGCACTTTATCATTTGTTAAGCATGTTGGCTTTTTGTTTTACTTTAGTGCAGCCACTGGGTGACTGTGTGAATGTTTTAAACCAGCTTATACTCAAGGTCAAACTATGGTACCTCAGATTTATATTTCAGTGGTTGTTCTGGCCCTAATGGGCAGCAGCAAGTTGGAAAGGTTATGGTAACACTGCAGCCAGTAACTTTTTTTGACCATCAATTTAGACGAGTAAAACTGGCACCCCTTTCAGTTTTCCGGAGGGCCAGCACTAGGCTTTGACCTGGTCGGTGTTTAAAGAGCAATGCTTTAGAGGCCCTCTGTTTATCCAGCCCCAGACAGCAGCAGCTTCTGACACCCAGCCAGAGATGTCACTATGATTCATGGCCCTTTCCGACACCTCGCTCATGCCTTTACTCTTCTTAATCTCTTTGCACTCTCTCGCTTCCTCCTCTTTCTCCTTCTCTCAGATGATGAGTTTTCCTTTTGTTTGAGAAGGGCAGAAATGATGTCATCATTTAAAGCCAGAGCCCGGCGTCGGGATGGAGGCCTCGTCTTTAGCCTGTGCGCTAGTTTGTGCGCGTCATGATGAATAGCCCTCCTCTGGGATTCACTTCTGTCCTGTTTATGGAGAAAAAAACGAATGTGTGGCACAGCAGAGACTGAGTCAAAGTCTACCTGCCTTATTTCAAACTTTCTGCCCTCCGTGCACACCTGTGGTCCTGTTACTTATCTCATCACTCTCATCTCAAACGAGGCATATGCTCCCTCTCGATTGTGCTTTCCCGCTGTTGCCCTTTCCTCCTGTTGTCTCTGTCTTTAAGAGACCAAACCCACTCTAAATACTGACTTCATTAGTGATAGGAAGCAGAAAGCCATTCATATGACCGTTTATAGATGTTGTGGTTTATGTGTCCCATTTATGTGTGTGATCCATTCTCCTCCCCCCTCATCTACTACCTCACCCTCCGCCAGACGTCTTCCTTTACCTCCCGCTGTGATGCATTTGGGGCCGGTGATCACGGCAGCAGTTCAATACTTGGGGTAATGAATGTGTTTAATAAGCACAGTGGGTCGATGGACTTAATGAAGGTGTGACAGAAGATGGGCTTGGAGAATGCTGCTCTAACAAGACTCTAACGAGCCTCTGGGGTTAATGAGGTTACGCTATAATTGGGATTCCCTCACCTGTACAGTTTCTGTTTGTGGTTTTTTTTTTGTGTTTTTTTTTTTTTTTGTTCCTAGCTCTCAGCGTCTGTATGTCCACTCTTGTACATTTCCTTGTCCCTCTATTGTATTGTCACTCCTCTTTGAAAATGATTTTTTTTCCTCTCCATTGCCTGCTCCATCTCTATTTGCTCGCTGCACAGTGCATCCCTGTGTCTTCTCATAATTTTTCTGTCTATCTCTCACATACAGCTTCATGTTAGCTTCTGTTTCACTGCAGCCCATCCATCTTTTCAAGGACAACCTGGCTGAGGAATACTGGCTGAAGTACTTTAGAAATTTTTTTTTTTTCATCTTCCTGAAGGCATGTCTTGCGAATCCTGACGTCAGAAAAAAAAAACAGAGACCTGCACATCAAACTGTTTTTGCTTTTGTTTGAATATTTGCACTTTGTTGTTCAGCATGACACTGAAGTCAATTTCATTTTGATGGTATTTAAGGATTGTTTCACAATTGTAGACTTTTTTTTTTAAGGATTTAAGGTTGTTTGGCTGCCTTTTGATTGCTCAAAGATCGGATTGAAGTTTTATCTATTTATTTGATTCATGGTTGACTATTGCTGCCTCTAAATATTGTAAATTTAGGCTGTATGTTCTTGGACAATACTTACAATGGACAATTTTATCTCTATATCCCAGATAAATTTATTGCAAAAAATGAAAAAGGCTGCAGGATAGGGTAAAAATGAAAATGGGGACATGGGCCCCTTGCTCTGACTTCTTCTGGTGTTCTTTAAGCCAGATTCATGGTCCTGCATTTCTGTGTGTGTCGCTCTTTGGCTTCATAGGCAGATGTACCTGCAAGACCTGAACCACAGCAGTAATATCAACAAGAAGGAAAGAAGCACAGACATTGGCACATTATTATTTGTTATTTTGCATAATATCTTAAAGACCTCATAGTATCATATTATCCCACGAGTGCTTAGCTTCCAAACTGCAGGCTTACTTGCAGTTCCTAAAGTTTCCAAAGGTAGAACTGGAGGCAGAGCCTTCAGCTCTCAGGCTGCTCTTCTGTGGCACCAGCTCCCAGTTTGGACTCAGGAGAGAGAGACAAATATCCTTTATGCTTTTAAGATTAGACTTAAAACTTTAATTTTTGACAAAGCTTATAGTTAGGGCAAGATCAGCCATCCCTATGCTGCAATAGGCTCAGGCTGCTGGAAGAATTCCCATAATGCACTGAGCATTTCTTTTTACTATATTGCATGTCATTAAATTTACTGCAAAAAAATTAATAAATTACTGGATGCCATTAAGTTTTTTCTTCTCTCTTCCATAATTTTGTACTCGTCACTCTATCCTTTTTTTTTTCTCTTCTCTTTCTCTTCACCTCCCACTAAGTCTTGGCAGATGGCTGCCCGTCCCGGAGCCTGGTTCTGCCAGAGGTTTGTTCCTGTTAAAGGGGAGTTCTTCCTTCCCACTGCCACTAAGTGCTTGCTCATAGAGGATCAACTTTTCGTTAGGGTCTTCTCTCCAATATAATGTGCTGTCTTTATCACCAACAGGCTGCATCACACCCATCTTCAAATTTGACCTTGGGTGGGGTCGGATAGTCAGTTTTTTTTTTTTTTCCTAATGGAGGAAAATGACCCAGATGTAACCACATGGCAGCCATAATAAGAACTATTTGAATTTTCTATATATTAAAGAAAGGTTCTTCAATGTTTTCTTTATCGCCTCCTTTAGCATAGGATAAGTGGACCATCCTTTATGAAAGGAAAGGAGATAACTCTGGCCCATAATTCATAGTGCCGCAACCCTCCAACCAGTTTTCCATTTCCGTAACCTGCTGATATGTTCTGAATTTTCAGCAACAGGCTTTTAAACCCACAGCTGAACTCTAAACATTATGCTGCAGTAATAAAATCTGCTTCTTGTCGAAGTGTTGCCTCGCATGAAGAATGCAGATTTATCTAAGCTCTCTAAATCAACTTTATGATCAAAGTGTGTTGTTGTTCGGTTAGTATCGGTAATGTCCGTTGTTGTATTGCCAGCCTTTATCATGAATTAATTTTTTACTGCCGGTGAGCTGGGATAAGTTATGGATGGAGGGAAATTTTCTTCGGTCATAGAAATTCATCTCTCCGCCAGGAAAAAATGTTTAAGTTTGAGGAGCTGTCAAGTGTCCATTACAGTTTATAAAATGTCAGAATTGCTAGATAGCTGTTACATCCTGAACACTTGTCAAAAAGTACTTATTCTGTACATATTCTTTCATACAGCTTGTGAAATTTGAAAAAAAAAAAAAACTTATGTAACTGGAACAAATACTTGCTATATAATTCTTATGTGTTTCTGTGTCATCACTGTCAGTAAAAAAACAGGCAGTGTTTCCAAAAATGACTGCGGCGTTAGCTCCCTAGAAATGAACACTTTTCAAACTTGTGTCCTAATCAGGCTTCTCTGTTTGAACCCTGCCTTCTTCTAAGTGAATCCCAAACTGTGGATGATTGAAAAATTAATATACAAATATTCGTCCCACGTTGCGTCTCAATTTCACAATCTTGACTTGCATTTTCTCCCGAGTCTACACTCTATGAATATGCCTGTTAGTGAGTCAGTCAGCTTAACAGCTAAGCAGATTTTAAATAGCTGTCAGTTGAGCAGCATGCCTGTCACCTGTTGAGATGGTACGATGTTCATTTTAGTGAACTCCTTTTGTTTCTTCTTTTTTGTGTGTGTGTGTCTGAACAACAAGCACTATGTTGTGTCTTTATTACTTGTCATGTTTTGTTGCACCAGCGGGAGCTTCTTTCACTCTCTGTTTACTTCTACTTTCAGTTTTATTTTTCTTTGACTTAAAAATGTTCCACTCTCGTCTCTTTAGATTTACGAACTTCATAGGAGCTCGTATTTTTGCGTTTCAGAAAATGCCGTGTGTGTTTCTTTAGCTGATATGGTTGTGGCTTTTTTAAATTCATGATTTAAGGACATAACAAATTTTTTTTTGTTTTTTTTGTTTTTTTGCCCAGTGTGTTGATGTAATCAATTTCAATAATGTTAATCTCTTTTCAGTCCCATCAGTGGGCCTCCCACTCATGTGTTTGTGAAGGCTCTGTTACTCTCTACTTACTTTCTCCCCAGCACCAGTATTTCACCAGTGGAAAAGTGTGACTTCTTGAACCTCACATTTCTTCTCCTGCCATTGCCAGAGTGCAACACTGTTATGAGATATAGCATAGAGACAAACAATCGATTAATGGTGCACTTAGCTCAGCTAATTAACAGCTGTGTAGAAGTGGAGAAAGCATTGGACAGCGTCAGGGAAGTTGCTTTCCCATCGTCAAGACCCCAGATAACCTTTGAAGCATAGATCAGTTTACACCATGATTTACATTACAGGTCACAGGGCCTCGGTCCTCTGTAGACACCCTTGCATATTGCCTCATGTCAGCTTTGTAACAGGGAAGCGCTGGCAACTGAGCTGAACAGAGTTTGAATACCATAGTTGCGCCTCCAGTGAAAACACAACTTTGCAAAGCTTTTTTTGCCTTACGAATACTCTGTTGTCAGAATATCCACAGAGCTTTTTCTGTTATTGGAAACTTTTATATTAATTTTCTTCTTCTGGGAAACAAATTAAGCATCTGACAGTTTCCACACCATTTCTTCCTCATATTTCTTCCCATCGCTCGCCGTTTTTTCCCTTGTCAAAGTGCTTCTCTCCTTTGAGAGTAAGAGTGACACAAGCAGCAGATTTTATTGTCACCTGCCACTCTAAATCCTGCTTCACCTCTTCTTTTCTCGACTCTTCCTCCCTCTTTATTCCTCTCCCTTTGCTATGCTCCTCAGCTCCTTTCTGATCTACCTCCAGCGTGAATTTGCCTTGGTTAAATTAGCTCTCAATTAAAAGTGAATTTGGTGAAAATGAGTGCACTCCAGAGGGCACAGATGAAAGGGAAGGCAGAGCTGATGGGCTGCCTGGCTGGTTGGCTGGCTGTACACTTCTGCCTCGTGTATTTTAGGGCATGCAAAGTAAATTATGTGTGTGTTGTTGAGTGAACGCAGCTGATTTGCATTTAGATAAATCCCTGTGGATATGTGGTTGTCATTGAGATTCAGGATGCTGAATCCAGTGGCCCTCTACCCAGGCACTATTACCTGGCGGGGTTGGGGGTGTGAGTGTATGGTGCTACCTGGAGCTTTTGCCCCACATTTTTAGACAGTGGCGAAGGGATGGAAATGGAAATATGAGCTGTTACTGGGAACATAGGTGTGTTCACTTGTGTGTGTCTGCACAAAATGAATTTGTGTCTGACCTTTCTGTACCAGGAATGGCCTAACATAATGACTAATAAGAAGTGACCGCACACAATTGGTAGCCACTGCATCCTCTTAGCCAAACTGTTCAAAGGCAAAGAACTGCTGAAGGTGTGGGTGTTCAGTTTCCACATCTGTTCTTTATCGCTTATAATTAAAAAGACACTGTTAGTTGCACGTAATGAAACAGTAGACAATGGGTGGTATGAGGTGTTCAGAAGCTGACTGCTTTCATTAGTTTTTTTTTGATTATGCAGCAAATGCTCTTCAGTAGTTAGCTGAAATTGTCATGTGTAATGTTATGTTCTCTGGTGGATGCTCATGTTAAATATATTTTCATTTCTTAATCCTGTTTGATGCATGTAGGACAGTTGTGCACGCAGAGGTTCTGTTTTTAAACTGTTATTGCGCACACACAACACAGACAAGATTATTAAAACCTAAAATCTAAGCTTCGGGAGGGAAACACTTTAAATTGCTGACTTAATTTTTGACTGTAAAATGAAGCATGCACAAGTTACTGATCAGTACTTTAACTTTGAGCAGGTTTGTCAGTTTGTCAAAAGTAGCATCCAGCCATCATGTGCTGGATCACTTGTTGTTGATGTTGGTGTTTATACCGGATGTTGTGGCCTGGTGCTTTTGGCCTATGATGGATTGTCAGAGGGTGGAGGCGGCTTGCTGCTGATTGACAGTCAGGGCTGAGTGCAGGCAGATGGGCCGTAGTGGCTGTAAATATGAAGTCTGTATGACAGGTGAAGGTCACTGTGGTGGGAGGTAGAGGAGAGGAGAAGTGAGCCTGGTTGGAAGTTGAGTGAATGAGTAGCAGTGAGTCTGTGTATAGGTGAGAGAATGAATATGAGCAAACTAGCTGGCACCTAATGGCACCCCCATAAACAGATATCCTGGAGGCAAGGGTCAAGGTTTTTGGTACCCAAAAGCTTCCCAAAGTTACTATTCACCAGTCACATTAGGTTAAGACTCAGCCCTTATTTTGCATGATTATGGACAAAATTATTTTAATCAATATTGAGATTATGATTATTTATCAGGATTTTATTGACAAAAATATTTTTATTGCCCTCTAAACATAACACTACTTCCCATGTTGTGCGACATTCCCTGCTAATGGACAACTTTTTTGCAGCAAAATGAAATGGATCCTCCTTATTTACCTTATTTATATTTAGTGCATCTCTTAGAAGAAAACAAAATATATATAAATTCAAAAAATTGTTGAACTTAAAACAAAATTAATAAATCAGTTGCTCCCAGTTTTACATTGCGCAACATTCCTGAAAATTAAAACTGCTTTGCAGACAAATCAGGTCTTTTCACCTGATCCACGTACGTCTTCTGAAAGTGTTTCACTCATTTGTTGTACTTGCATCATGGATGTGACTAAAGCTTGTAGCAAACTGCTTGACCTCTGTGTCATCCCTCTCTCTCTCTCTTTTTTTTAACCCCTGCTACATTTTGCATACAGCTCAGGTATTGCCACTTTGGAAAAAGAATTGTGTGAGGGGATAATGTGTCTTTTGTCCAGTGTGTTGTTTTCACAAAGCCATCGTTACTCATCAGGATAAGTGTCTACATTGTGTTTAGTAGATGCTTACTTTGGCCAAATGTGATTGCGTTGGTGACTTCAGGGAGCCTTAGTGAGCTTGATGATGTACCGATGTGTTGTGCAGGCTCGCTTTTAGACGTCTAAATCGACGTTGCGTTATTCAAATTAGCAACGATTGCACTGTTTTTTTTACTGGCCTTAATTATACAGCAGTTTGTGGTGTGTTTTCAGGTAGCTGAATAAGTTAGTTGTGTTGCTTAGCAGCGCAAACACAACTATACGGCACTGTTTGGATAGATTCTTCTTGGTTATCATCGCTTCCATGTATTTCCAAACAGTGGATGAGGATTGGCTTCTAGGAACAAGTTCTTTGATTTTTGTTGTGCCGAACATTTTATTTATTTATTTTGTTTTGATGATCTGTTATTTGTTGCACATCTTTCTTTTATCGCAGCGTTTCTTGTCCAGAAAACTTCAAGTTGCATAGTGCATGTGACCAGCACGTGCAGCTGTGATTGGCACGTGCACATTTTCAACATTGCTCGATCCTGTACTTTTAATTGTGAGAAGCCAAAAATCACGATTAAAGTTAAAATCTGGTTAGTTGTGCAACCCTTGACAAATCACAAATCCTTTGCTTGTATTCTGATGAAAGTTGAGGTTTTCTTAGGCTGTTAGCTTTTGCTAATTCATCAACAGTCATAGCATTGCTTAGAATAGAACAATGTTCATTAGATGTGTAAACATACATACATGCAAAAAAAATTTCACATATGTTCTGAAAGCCTGACTGATATTTTTAGGTAACAGTAATGATAATTCAGATTTAAAGAACTGCTGATTGAATTTAATAAGAGGCTTAATTGAAGTATTTTTAGCCAAAGATGATAATTTAGTTCTGATTTAAGATGCCAAACAGTGATTGTTGTTGACCTTCATATTACTTTAAAATTTTGCTTTTTATTTATTTATATAGTAGAAGCAGTTTGAACTATAATGTTTAACAGTTCCACAGAGCTCTCTCTTTCTGTTGTTGTTTTTATACTCTGGCCTTAAGTGAACTATATTGATAGAAAATAGTAATCTTAAACTGATTACCCTCCTTTGACCGTGTCTGTGCCATACAGGCTAATGGCATTCAGGAAACGCTTTACTCTACCTCCTTTACTGTACCTTCCTCTATTGATCTCTTCCTCTTCCACTTTAACTCCCTCTCCTCCTTGAGTAATCCTTTGCCGCTTTCCCGTGTCTCCTGGAGCTGTGCCAGAGAAGTGTGGGGTTACCACAAGTGGAGACACCACACACACAGAAGCAGGCAGACTGTATATAGTCTTTCAAAGTTCTCCCTTTGTGGGACAGTAGAGGAATGTGCCAGGGGATGTCCATGTTGACTGTAGAGGGCCCTCTGGGACTTGGGGAAATTTTCAGTATGCCACTAGGTAAAGGAAACCTTTCTTCCTCTTCCTAAAGGGAGGGATCAAAGGAATATGATAGGAATCCTGGCCTTTCTATTTACTTTCACACACACACTCCTGCTAAAGATGCTGACAGCTTGTCTAGAAGAAATACTGAGGTTAATCACTTTGGTTAGATATAGAGGAAAGCAGTGGGAGACTAGACAACAGCAGAAAGAGAGGGGAAGGATCTAGGTGATGATATTTAGGTAATATTTATTTGGTTTAGACAGTAAGGCTGCACTGCACTTGTTGTACTTCTGTTTTAGTTGCTGTACTGGGTGGGTTAGGAAGTAGACAGCAATGTGCCTCCTCTTATATGCATGTTCTTGTCTCCATATTCATTTAATCTGTAACACATGGAAAGTGAAACTGAGAAATGTTAACAGGAGCAGAGGATCATGCTATCCCCCCTGCGCACTGCCAAATTCGACTAAATCCTGTATTTGCTGAGTGTTTAATACTGTTTGTGTTGCTGTGTTAAAAAGATTGTGAAGGTAACGATGGGAAATGCTCCCGTGGATTTAAAATTCACATTGTGCTGTTGTGTGATTGCAGAGTTTGATGTGTGTGGATTAAAAATACTTTATATTGATAGCACTTGTCATTCATGTATGGCGTGCATGNCCAGTCTACCCTTAAAGAAAAACAAAAAAACGCTATAAGCAAATAAACTTTAAAGAAATCCTCAGAAGTTTTTGTTTGCAGCAGTTTCTATCCAGATGCAATAATGAAAATTAGATTTATGAGATAACAAACCTTTTCCCCTCTTGTTTAATTTTTCCTTCACATGCAGTTCATTGCTTTTTATCATTGAGATCAAAAGCAACTGTGTTTTGACAGTGGCTGAAAAACTATAGATTTGATCATGCTTACAGAGAGTCATTATTTCTGCGGTTCTCAAAGCCGGCCAATAGCAGCCCTTGGCAATGTTTAACGTGGCCTGCAGGCAACAAGGGGATGCAGGATTACACTTCATTCATCCACTGGTTAGGGGTTACTAAGACGTAGCAGTCAGCATCAATTCAATTAAAAGTCATCTATTCTAGCCTTCATAGCTGACTTAACTTTCCTAACATTATCAAGAAATGCAACAGCCACCTCAGCAATGGTTGCAAAACTATAAACCAGCGCAAACTTAACATCTCCCCTTCAACAGACACATCACAAACACTAGTGAAAAGGGTTTGTGCATTTTTTTTTCCTGAGCATATGTTGGGTCCCTAAAGTTGCGCTCAGTCCTCAAAAACCTTGAGACCCCTTAAGTGACTGTAGTGGAATGACGCCCCACTACAGTACATGCGAACAGCACGGTATCCTTATCCTGTTACTGTGTGATTAAAATCTTACTAATTAAAAGTTGTGAGTGAGCTTGTAAATGTCAAATACTTATTCTGTTCCTGGCATCCTTTCACTCATGCTCCTTAATTCTCTGTGATGAAACAGGTCTTTACCTCATAAGGTGAGAGATGGTATGAAATAATGGTTTGTATAATATTTATGTTAGAGTATCATGTAGAGTATGTAGTTCGCAAGGGCTCGCCATCCACTCCGTCAGTAGCTGACAGTAAATGAGAGGACGGGGTGAGGGAGGTGTGCTGACTTGGAGAAATAAAGAGTTCTCCACTGCTATATGGGATTCAGCAAGATCACGTAGAGCCAGTCATGGCTGTGTGTGTTTGTGTGTGTGTGCGTGTGTGTGAAGTCTTATTCTGCCTCTCTGTTTTACTTTTCCTCCTCCCCTCCTCTCTCCACTCTGTCTTTCTCCTAGTAATAAAGCAGAGTATTTATTTCCCCCTCTTCGACTCTCAGGTCTCTTAAAGGGAGTCAGGGACCTAGCTGATATTAGACTGTGTGTGTGTGTGTATGTGTGTTTGTATGTGTGACACTAAGTGTGTGTAAGTGTGGGCGCTGTCGATCTCTCGCTCTCACGCCGTGCGGTCTGCTTGTCTCATCACCTATCCCAAATGTACAGTTGCGTCTTCTTGCGTGCTAACACACCGAGATTGAAAGTTGCTGATTCTGAGCCGCGGGGACTCGTAGAGAGGAGGCCTCTGGCGGGGGCTGATTGAGCTGTGCTGAGCTGATGTAGAAAAGTTACAGTAGCATGCTATTACCTGCCAGCGTGGATGTAGTTTATTAGCATTGCAGATACATTCTGGCAGAACTCAGTGCAGCCAAGCAAATAATTTTATGACTCTAGTCCACAAGGGAGTTGGAGGCTAAAAAGGTTTGTCTCATTCGTGTCAACTAGCCTTTAACTTGGGCTCTTTGGGTGCTTACATGCTAGTTTACAGAGAGAAGTGTTAACTTTCAGTGTAGGCAAGATACCTTTCATTGCAAATCGTCATTCAGTCATTCTGGCTGACATACAACTGTTGACCTTTTTTGGACAGAAGTAATGCAATTAATTCAATTGAATTAAATCAATTAGAATAATAATAGTAATATTGAAAGCCATGTTAGATTATTTACCGCTCTTTGTTGGAACCACTTACCGAGTGCAAGAAGAAGAGTGACTTTTTTAGTTCTTTCTTTCGTGCAAAGGCAGCAGAGTAGAGATTGCTGGGAGCGTATGTGGGTGAATTAGCTTTTTACAGCTAAGGGACCGAATCTGACAGTTGGCACAGTGAAGATGATTTATGAGTGGCCGGGATAGTCAGAGATGGATGAGGAGAAATAACTTTGATCAAAGTTTTCCTCTAACAACAGAACAAAGCTTCTTTTTAGTCCTTGTTGGTGTCTGGCTGTGTTCTGACTTTATTTTCCAGAGGAAAGCGGTTGAGTCTGCCTGCTTGTTCGACAATGTGAGTTAGACCAAATGCAAATGCAGTTTATGCGCAGATACTGGAGGACACATCATTATGTACCTGGGATTAAGAAGATTTTTTTCACGGTTCATTTTATTGTGAAAAGTTCTGTGCACTCCATCATTATGGTGACATTTAGCTGACAAATGTTTGATTACTGGAGAAATAACAGAGATAAAAGTCCTCTGGAGTCACTTTGTGAGTTTTGTTAAAGCTGCATGAGTCCATCAGCACACATTGTGTCAGAGAATATACACAAACTATTAATTTAGTTCTCATGAAGAAATTGTTCACTGACAGTTTTGTCAATATTAAAAGCCAGCTGTTCTAAGCAGAGTGTAACTTTTACCCCTTCGGTCACTGCATACACAATTGTGTACATCACTTACATAGTTATATTTTCTGCCATCTCCTACCTAAAAAGATTATGTAGGCAGAAGATGAATTTTGTTTCCACCAAAATTCCTGTATCAAGACAGAAGGGGCTGTTATTGTCAGCTGGTAGAGTCTTCTTTACATTTTAAGTTGCCTATGTAGGCATAGTGTGCACCCTTCCCCTCTCCCGAGGAAAAAAGGGATTGAAGGTGCCAGCCATGAGCTGCAGCAGCCCTGATTTGGGCCCCGTTGAGAACCTTCGTTATGGCCTCCACAATCTCTAAATCCTCTAATTTCCAACCATTTCTTGGCTGTCAGCTCTGCAATAAATGCATAAAATGCCCCCCCCCCAAAAAAAACTGTTACAAAACAGGTGGCATATGAGGCCTCCTCCTTACAAGCAGTAGAAAACACAGCTAGGTAATTGGACACATGCACAGACACAGAAACATTGGCTTGTGGTGTGGCCTTTTTTCAAGGCTTAGATGTTCTGTTGCCAAGACTCCTTTGGCTTTGCAGCTCAGTGTGTGTCCATCCTTGCTCATCTGCTGCCTTTCTGCAGGTCACACCCTAATCCCGTGAAGGGGTTTGGGGCCAGTAGTCCCCAGGAAAGGGTTTACTGAGCTTGGCTCACAGGGACCAATCAAGACTAGCTTTCTGTTACAGTGTTCCTATGAGGCGATTGTTCAGTGTGAGGTGAAAAAAAAAGAAAAAAAAGGGTGGTTTCATGTTGAGAGGATTCATGATGTCCATTATAAGCAGACTGAGAAGAAGAAATTCAGCATGGACGGAAAAAGGCGCACATAGTTTTTGGCTTGGTGGAATGGAATCTGTCACTGTTTCCAACCTTGTTTTTACTGTTCATCTTTGATGTCTGATATCAGAAACAGGTTTGTTTGATGTGCCGTTTATCAATTTGTCATCTGTAATTTTCCGCATTTTCTACTTATTACTTGATATTGAATTGGAGAGATTAATATCTGACCAGAATTCAACTGCAAGTCCTCACTAGGGCTGAATGGGGTGTAAAACTTCAGTAATTTATGAGCTTTAGTAGTATAAGATTGAGTAGTAGTATAAGAGTATCAAACACTTCAAAGAGAGAAAGAAAAGCAGAAAAGTGTTTTCTCTTTGATCACGTATCCCCTTACTTAAGTCATAGTTTTGCCAGAAAACAAACATACAGTGGAAATTCCTGCACACACACACACACACATGAGCTTTACAGATCTTTTTTTTAATAGTCATATCTGAGGACAAATCTATTTCATATTGCAGCTTCCACAGGCTTGCTCGTGGCATTTTATTTCATGCAATTTTTATTAAGAGAAGTTTGTTGTAAGGCTGTGCTCGTGTGTATGGAGATGCTTTCCTTGTTTTATTTAAAAAAACAAAACAAAACAAAAAACCCCAGACAAAATGGTATTGCTGTGGTACCAACAAAATGTGTCTGAAAGTAGAGTACTTGCAAAAGTCTTGATTTATTGTTTCTTTATATTTTGCTTCTAAGGAGTTAGATGTTCTTGTACCTTGTACATTTTCAGAGGCATGTTTTGTTTGTTAAGCCACTTAACACTGACTTATGAATCATTCTAGCACAAAAAAGCCACCTAACTCATGAAGCAGTGTCGTGTCTATGCATGACATAGCAAAGAACTGATTTTAAATTGTGTCTTTAGGCACTTTGTTAGTAGAAGCCTGTCACAAAAACACATCATTTGTTCCTGTTTCTTTAGCTGAATGTATGAAAAATGACGAAAGGTGGTGCAAATACAACAGCTTTATTTTTCAGCCTGTCAATGATCCCAAACACACTGCCAGTGCAGTAAATGCATACCTGGATCGAAAAACACACAGTGAAGCACTATCAGTCATGGACCGGCCGCCCCAGAGCCCAGACCTCAACGTTACTGAAGCAGTGCGGGATCATCTTGACAGAGAACGGAACAAAAGGCAGCCAACAACCAAAAAAAGAGCTTTGAATGTCCTTCAAGAAGCCTGGAGAACCATTCCTGAAGACTGCTTAAAGAATTTACAAGAGAGTTCAGGCTGTGTTCAAGAATAAAGGTGGTCATACTGCACATTTCAATAAATCGCTGCATCAATTTCTCATTTTCCAAATAAAATATAAAGGAATGAGGGATGGTTTGAAATTTTTGCACAATATTGTGTACCAAGAGTTTTATTTAAACTGAGCAAGATTCATTTTTGTTTTTGACAGTGTTGTTTCTAGCTTTGATTTGGCCACACATAATGCTGAGCACTCTTCATCTAAAACTAATTTATAAGTCTGTAGGTTAACTGTAGGTTAACAAAAGCCTGCGATGCTTGTTTGCTTATTTATCATGTTTTTCTCTTTATCTTCATAATGTCACTGTATATAGTCAGATGGCAAAAAATGGCTGTTCATAAACACCAAACAAATGAATAATAAATACATATATAGTTCTTCTTCTTTGCAAGCTACATATTCATTGTAAAAGACAAAGTAATCAATTACAGGCACTATTAGTGTCACTGTTTGATGAACAGTTATTTACAGATATGCATGACAACACTTTCCAGTTTCACCAAAGTGCCACTGCACTAAAAATTATTTAGCAAAATGTATTTAAAAGCCATAATGATGTTCATAATGTGGTACCCTAGGCGGCTTATATATTAAGATTAATCCAGATTAATTAATGCGTCTAGGCAGAGTTAGAGAACATGCATACATACTCTATGATCATTATAGTCAGAAATATTTAACAGCAACTTTATTAGGTACGCCTGTGAAATTGTAAATTGTGAAACCCCTGCCATAAGTTCAGCTTTTTTCTAGATCTTAACTTGGTGGTTGTTATTTTTGTTTATTGTCAGTCATACCCCATTAAATTGATTAACACCCCATTAACTCTGTGGGGGAGAAAACTATATTTTAAATATAATGCCACCATTACTTCAGTAATTAAAACGAAGTAGAATTATCCTCAATTTGAGGAAAAAAAAATGTAAAAAGATGAGTTTAAAAGATGTATGCCTGTATCCATCTCTGCCTTTCTCTCTGCCTCCTCTCGTCTTTCTTTACGTCTCCCTCTCTCTTCTTCCACCTCAGAAACTCTCACAGGCTTAGCAGAGTGTCTGTGAGAGCCAGTGTTTGATTCTCTTCTCCCCGTAGTCCCCGAGCAGCCAGCTTCCCAAACCCCCCCAACCTTCACTGTTTCTCTCTCATCTCCCATCATCCCTCTGCCATAAGACCGTGGCTGACCTGGCACGTAGACACACATTCACCCATGCCTCCTACTTGTCTCCCCAAATCCCCTATTTCCTCCACCCCTCCTAGTCTCATCTCTCAGCAAGGACTTGAATATACCGTCCAGCCACCTCTGTTGTCTGGACCAGAAGCACAAGCAGGTCCTTTTGTTCTGACTGATAAAAGGAAGAAAGCAGGGTGAGGCAGGAGGATTAATTTAAGCGCACGCCAGACGACACATCTGCTTGTTGTGTCCGTGTCTTTCCCTTCCCTCCCGTGGTTTCCCTTGCTTTCGTTCTATTATCTTTGGTGAGAGCAGAGGATATTGGGTCGAGATGCATAGTGAACTCAGGGCCATGACACTCCTCTAATCCGCTCTCTGTTCTGTCTTTTGCCCTTTCTGTCTTCCTGCTGTCTCCATCCAACATTACCACTCGTCCTCCTTGTTCCCTCTTCCTTTCTTTCTTTTGTCCAGCCTTAACCTTGCTGTGTTCTCCATTGCTTCTTTAAAGAGAAAGCTTCCCTTCACTTTTGCAATGGTGAAGTTATAGAGAGAGAAAGAAAAGGATGCAGTATTTATTATTGTTACTAGATTTCTCACTCAGGTGGTACTGCTGGATTATCAGTGGTCATAGCTAGGGAGAGCTGTTCTATCCCTGTTAAAGTAAGGTTTTCCACTCTACTATTAATTTTACTTCCTGTTTTTTGTCTTCACTTATTCCATTGTTCTTCTTCTTCTGACTGCCTCAACACAAAAACTGGGTCACTTTTCTTTTTCCTCTTTGTGTGTGATTCACCTTAGCTTCCACTGCATCTCGGTCTCTCTCTCAGCCTCCCTCTGACCAGTTTATTGTCTCCAGACCTGGGTCATGGTTACTGGTCCATGTCAGCTTTCTCAGTGGGCGTGTTTGATGGCCTTTCTCCTCTGCTGACAGCTCTCTGGGTCAGCAGAGACAAAAGCAAGGAGTGGAAAGGGATTAGTCCTTTTATTTATGGTCTGGCTTTGATTTGGTATGCTTGTAAGGGAATTTGCCAACAAACATTTATGTTTTTAATTTGCATGAAAGCATATATATATATATATATATATAT
>JASGAU010369064.1:8713-21444 GCA_030220045.1 Australoheros facetus
CCCCCCGCAATATCTCAAGTTAATTAATACAAACAGGGTCTGGGAGATGTCTGTTCAGCTCAGGATTATTTTACAATATGCAACAGAGAGGTGCATTAGCTCTTCAAAAAAGAAAAAAAAAAAGAAAAGTCTAGTTATAACTTCATGAACCTATGGCAGATTAATCGACAAGGCTGCAGCTCCCTGTGTGTAGCTCAGTGAACCTTTCATGTCTCTGGCTCTCAAGGGAGATGTATGCGCGAGTGTGCGTGCATGTGTGTTTCAGAGAAATCACTGAGCCACACACAAACATACACAGACAGTCTTGAAAATTACCATGTTTTTATTTTTGTAAATTTACGGCTTGCAGGAAGAGAATGTTTTCCTCTTCTCTCTCTTCCCCCTGCACGGTAGAGAGGCTGCGGCAGCCGCAAGGAAGTCAAGCGGAAAGTCACTGATGGACAACTACGCCATTGCACCCAGACCCCAGCATCTGGCCCCTCTCTCATTTTTATTACAGAAGAATAACAATAAGCAGGTCGCCGACCCCGCCGTGAGATTTTGCCACAGTTTTCTAACAGTCGGTGCAGCCGATGCTGAGAAATTTCCATTTTTCCACATGCATATTTAATTGAGTTTTGTCCCAGTGGTGCGGAAATGATTTGTTTTTTGCTCTCTGTTCACTTGACTCCTCTTCGGAGTCGCTAACCCTGATTAAGACGTTCCCGTTAATTTCCCAGCGCACACCTTTTTTTGTGCATTAATGGTTCTGATCGTCTAATTAAAACTTCTCAGCTCGGCTGCTGATCACCGCTCGTTGTGCCTCTGACCTGAAGTTTTAATTGCCGCATCAGAAGCGATAATAATAATTTTGAGGTTCTGATGATTAAAAACAATGCCATTGCCAACTAGTTGATAGATGGGGGTTTGCGGTGGGCACATCTGAGGAGTTTATGCAGAGAAGAGATTTACAAAAGGGGCTGTAAAGAAAGCTTTATGCTACCAAGGAGCAAGCAGGGTTTGGGGGTGTGTGTGTGGGGGGATCCTACCATAGGTNGGTGATGGGGAGGGGGTGGCAGAGCATATGGAAATCTCCCAGCCCTTCTGTCCCTCAGAGTCTTCCTGAAGAAACAGGTTTGGCTGGGACTGGGATTTAGCTTTCCCCACCTCAAATCTAAATCTGCCACTGCCTGATCCACTTTGGAGCTCTACTTACTTGGCAGGTTTGCCAGGTTGGGGACGAGAGAGAGATGGGGAAAAAAAAAAAAAGAGCGCAAGAGAAAGAACGATAAAGGCACATAAAAGATGACGACAGTCCAATACCTTCTGCTTATTTTCATAAAAAGATAATAGCACAGTAGGCACGTTACAAAAGGAGCATTGTTCATAAAGTGACTGAAAGGAAAAAAGGAACCTGTGGTGAACACGGTCTTTGTCATAAAACATGATACTGATGAGATATATATGATATGTAGATTACTGTCAAAACAGGAGAAGTGAGTTGCTTGTGATCTTTTTTTCAAACAGTACTTTCACACTGTACCATTTAGATCACACAAACTGCAGTAATGATAGGAAATGATTCAGTCATGAAGAGAGAGAGGCTGCACCCGGGAAACTGCCACCAGCACCAATGTGTCACATTTTGTTCTTTTTTTAAACCACTGGATTTCTATTGGATTTTTTTTTTAGGTTTAGTACAAGATCAATGTTTTGCTGCCAAGCTACTGTGCACGCAAGCAGGCAGCCGCATTCATACGGTGCAATGATACACTGACATAAAGTCAGGAGGTAGCTTTCTTCTCCACCCTGCCCTCCTCATGTCCCTCTCTCACAGATCTATTTTATTATTAATCAGTTGGTTGCACATCTGCCTGCTTGTTTTTTGTTTTGCTTTTTTTGTTTTTTATCAATAAAGCACTTATTGCTTTTAGTCTAGAATTTGACCTTGCTCATTGTCTGCTGTCTTTCTGAGGCTGCTGACCTTGAAGGACCTGTTTGGACTATTTCACTTCAGTTCAGTCCACAGGCTGTTAACACAAGCCCTCAGCCAAGTGCCACGCTCCCGTCACACCGCCGTAAAACACAAACAAGACACTGCAGGACAAAGGCAGACACAAATGGCCCTAGTAACACACTCGCTGAATGCACAGGACAATGGCTGAGGAAAACAATGTATATTACAAGCATAGATGGAGGAGGAAAGACTGTGAACTTGAGGGCAATCAGGCAGGAAAGTTGAGATCTAAGGACAAATACGCCCTCAAGCTTCATCGCAAACAGGGTAATTATGGGATTTTCCAGAATAGAGGACAGGCAATCTAAAATGGTCTAAGGGAGAGAAAAAAAAAACAATCTGACATGAGTGACAAGAGTCATTCTGACAGCTACGTACCAAAACAGCCAACTTTTATTCAGTTTGCTGTTAGGGTAATTCATGGGACACACGGCTAACTTGTTAAAATTGTACATCAAATCTGGACTCACAGCTGGCACCAGATGATGACTTAATTTGCAAGCGTGTTGCAAGAGGAAAAAAAAAGAAAAAGAGACGGGCTTTAAAAAATACACAATCGCACACGGTCCCATGCTTCCACAGACTGAAACAAGGGAAATTTATTCTTGAAGCTTTGTTTTGAGGCTCGTGTTCAGTTTCAAGACACCAGGAGTGCAATTTGATAAGCCAACCGCCATGGTAAATGAGCAGACGACCCCTGTGTCCCTCCCTCATGGTTGCTGTTCTTGGTGAGGGAGCAAGGCAGTGTGGGTAGTACAGTGCAGAAGGGGCTCAGCGGTGCACCTCTCGAGGGCCCTTGAGCTAATATCTGTACAGATTAACTGCTTCAGTTGTATTTTGGTCACGGGGATCTCTCTTTGCCTTTGTGGCTTGTTGGGAGGGAGAAGGGAGATGCGTGTTGAGTCTGTGTATTATGCTCATACTGTGTTAGTTGCACTCTTTCTTCGGCGGTGAAGTAAGCGATCTGCTTGCCTAAGAGGTCAGCAGCCCCTGGACTGATGTGTGTCACTCCACATAATTATCTTTGGGGACGTATTTAGTTTACCAGAATCTCAAAGTGTGCTGCTAACTAAGTCTTCAACACGTTCCTACGATCATCTACCCCCTCAATTTCTCCGCAGGACACACACACACACTCAGTGTCAATCCTCCAGGGTAAACTCAGCACACGCTGCTCCATTAGTTATCAATTAATTCTGGAAATCTCCACCTGGCTTGCACACGCAGATGAAGCCAGCGCATGTACGTAGCACCACTCTAAACAGGAAGTTGAGGAGAGCGTGCCTTGTTTGACTTGCGAATGTGGGTGAGAGAGTGTGTTTGTGTGTCCATGCGGGTGGCACTTTTGTCCATGAGGTTAACCTTGATATGAGGCCCTGTCAGGCCAGATAATGTCAATCAATGACAAGCCCTCACAGATAACCCCTAATGTGAAGCCTAAAAAGCAAAGCTGTTTAGATCTTTAGACATGCCCCCTTTCACCAGCATATGAATTGCATTACAAGGAAATGAGCTGTGGCATTTCTTTAATAAGACTCTTAAGACATTTTGACAGCATATAAGGCCCTGCGCCGTTAAAAAAAATTAAATAAGGCCCCTGCTGACAAAGCCTCCTCACACGAGGCAGCGTTCTGATGGGCAGACCCAAGTTCCTGTTAAGTAGAGGAAAGGAAAAGACAAGTGGGGGTGGGGTGGGGTGGGGGGTGGACCTTTCCCTCCTTTTCTTTTTTTTCCCCTTTTCTCCAGCTCCCAGGGACTTCTTAATTGATTTCCAAGGTTATGTTTCAAATTTGTTTTTCAGCTCCGGGGGCCTTGTGAATGAGACTACGAGTCAATGTTTTTCATCAATTCCCCTAAATTCGGCCCGGTTCAGACTGTTTGCATCAGATCCCGCCGAACCCCACTCTCATCCCACCTCCTCCCTCTCCGCCCCCTTTGCCCCTTTTTTCTCCCTCTTCTCTCCTTGAAAAGAAAGAAGGAGGTGACATTAACCCAAGAAAGACAGAAAAAAAAACATGTATTTCCAGACAGGATGCCTGCGCTGACAGCATCGATCCCTGGCTACCATTAAAACATTTGCTCTGCCTGACAGACTTTCGTCTTTTGGACTTTATATGCAGCAGAATGAATCACAGGTGCCTGTTAAAATGTCATCCCGTGCAGCTTTGCAACCTATCCGGCAAATAATAATTCAGCTTTTTTTCAAAACTCTTAAGTTTTTACCACTTTCCACAGTTTTGCTATTCAAATAATATCTATGAAGTACAAGTCCATTTTTGATTAAAATACATGTTTTCTCAGTGTAAGAGAGGAAGTGATAAGAATGAGTCTTCCTGCTTGTAGGAATTTGCATTTTTTTTAACCCATGTGACCGAATCTCCTGCCAGAACTTTAGTTGTTCTACTTTTCTGACAAGCAGAATGGATGTGACTACAGGGTTTGTGATCATACAAGACAATTTAAAGTGTTTATTTGTACTGTGTGTGGTTGGGAAAGTGCGGTTGTAAGCATACTGTATACGTTAAGTGGCTGTAACCAATATTAAGCGTGTGCTGGTGTGTGCACGCTGCATGCCTGTTTGCAGGTTTGTAAACAGCAGGGCACTGAGCTCTGAGCTCTCCTTCTGCTCCTGTATGTGTAGCGGCTGCAGGGTCACATCATTTGCACTGAGATCAAAAATGCATACTGACATTTTGACAAGCTCAGGAAAAACTGATCCACGGTGAGGATAATAAACATGCCACAGTGTCAGTGGCAGGAGGAAAAATAGCGTGGTTTACCAAAAAGTTCGACGTGAACTGCAGGCAGAAATAAATGTGGCAGTTTTTACTTAAAACAGGAACATTTGTGTTTCTGGGAGTTCAGTAGAGGGAGGACTGTGCTGTGACTGAATTTGAAGGTGTGATAAAACAACACTCACAATAAGGGGAAAAAATAAAAATGAAAGAAGCAAAGCTGCTTTACAGGAAAAAAGAATGCCGTCTATTTTGGGTCTCAGTATACAAAAGGAAGTGCCGCTAAGTTGACTCAAACAAATAAATTTGCTTTTGATAAAACCACAGCAACTACTTTTGCATTCTACACCAAACCCACTTTGTTTCCTGCGTCTTTATCTTCATGACTTGCCACATTTAGTAGAAGCCAGTCAGTAAATTGTCAAGCACAAACAAGTGAAGGCTTTAAAATGGTGCAGTGTTGATGGCTGAAAGTGTAATTTTATTTGAAAAGTGACAGTTTAAAGGAAAGCCTCAGAAGTCAACACGGCGCGCTTGCCTATCTGCGCTGTAACCAGCTGCCCGCTTTACATTTCTGCAACATTAATATTCCTCTTATTATTATTTTAAAGTGAAAACGGATACTCTGTTGAAGTGCAAATCTGATGAATTACAGGAGCAGATTGCTGCTATTAATTATTAAAACCTATTTTATAAATATTCAGGTCTGTCATGCATCTAATAATGAACGCTTTAGAGGAGGTTACTTCCTGCGTGCATCCTAATGTGTCAGAAATATCGCTTTTAATCACACTCGTGTCAGTGAGTGTGCTGGGTTTGAACCTGCCGAAAAAATCTAACAAATCAAGGAAACTCAGATGGCCAACTACCGTGCTCATCACAGCTTTTCCGTTCCTGCTGTTTCGCGTGATCCAGGTTTGTCTCCTGCCCCGTCTAAAGACGAAGTGAAAACCTCCCTGCTGCATTCTTACTCTGGTAATTTGAATGGAGAATAATGCATCGGCAGCACTCTACCTTCTGGACACACCTAGTCCCAGCGCTACTGCTGCCATATGCTGTGTTGATACATATTCATAACACTTTCTCGTGTGTGAGAGCAATGAGGCTTAAATGAGTGTATCACAGCTTCAAATGGGAAGGGGGGGGGGGGGCAAAAAGGAAAAGCCGGGCACAGAGAAAGTTGGACATTTCCTCATATCTTAATCCTTTTCCTACAAAGGAAAGTTCGGGTGCTGGTAGGTTATCCCAGTGCTTCCATGAGGATAAACTAGAAGCTGTGGAGTTTCAGGATCGGCTCCCAGAAGCTGTGCGAGGTGACTGTCAGGAGTTGGATAATCTGTCAGGTGGGCCGGATGGTCTCACTGGTAGGATGAGAGTCAACAGCACTGTACCACGACCTCCATACACCCCCAGCAGTATCTACATATGCTGCATAGGGCATACACACAACCAGATAGGCGCACACACAGACACACTGTGGAGCACTCTAAGATTAACACTGTCAGAGCTACAATGATACCCCTTCATTATCTGCACACGGGGCCTCCTTCATGCGCTTGCTTGCCTCACTGTCCTCTCCACTGCTTCTCTGTGGAGGTAGTAATTACTAAAGCTAACATTTCTTTCTCTCTATGCCTCCACCTACCCTCCACTTCCCCATCATTTCTTTCTCTTTATGCAGTGCACTCAAGTGCCTTGCCAGCTTTTTGCCAACTGATGACACAGCTGAAGGTACGCCACTGTTGATGGCAGTACCAGTGTGACTCCCTGCGTGTATGTGTGAGTGCCGTATTATGAGATTATGCCCAGCTGATGTGCAATAAAGGCGCAGTGTGGTAGCCCAGATTCAGATCAGTCAGCTGGGGCAAACACTCATTCTGGTACAGCAACAGAGAAATGCTTGATGTACCACTGCAGTATCTGTTGTACTATACATTGTTGATGTAACAGGCTGGGATCAGAGAGATGTTCCCTCTTTCATGGCATTTTTCATTACCAACAATGCTCCTACTCTCTAGCTTTCTTCTTCCTATCCCACTGGAACTATGGCTTTATCAAAGGTGATAGCTTGCTCAGGCACATTTTCTCAAACGTCTTCTTCAGCCAGCCATTTCCCAAGCCGCTCTCGGGTAAACGTCACTCATAAAAACTGGGGAAGATTTGATGGTGAGATCAAAAAGAGAGGAAGGACAGCGAGGAGAACAGGGAGATGGAGGGAAATAGGAATGATACCCTCCTCCCCTATCTGACACCAGCAACTGCTGAGGGTAATTCCTCCAAGCAGGGCCTCTGTTTTCAGACGCAAATACAACAAAACGCAGGGTGCTGCCATGAGACATCAAAATGGGCGATTTTGACTTCAGAGGGTCTTCAGATGCTTGAGGAGTTGTCAGTGTTGAGCCAGTGGGACTGAACAGAGAGAACAGAAGGTACCAGCAGGCTGTTAACAACCAATACGGGAACCACGCCAGAAAGACCGTCTCCTCCCAAAATGCCAGTCGGCACCAGATCACTAAAGGCTTCCACCATACTGTAATATCCCACCTGAGCACTTTCATCTGTTCAAAGTTAAATGGCTTAAAAGTTTATCGGCTGCTGTATGCAAGCTTTGTATGTGATCAGTGCTGTTTGCTTGTTTGCCTGCCTGGTTATCTATTTATCACCAAGATTACCCAAAAACTGTATAAAACCTTGTGGATAGGTGGAGTATGGGCAAGCATGGCCTTTGATTACTTGTTTTTTTTAATGAATGGAGGCCCTTCTAGCTGCACCACTGGGATAATTTCCACATGTAGGTGCCTTAAAGGCAGGAAGACAAAAGAAAGAGATGAAATGTAAAGCCCTTTTTTTAAAAAGTTTTTTTCAAAAAGGACTAAAGCCTCAACAGGTGCTTTGAGATAATTTATCAGGAATTTCATGTTCTCTGCTTCACAGAGAGATTTTCATCAGCCAATCAAATACTTGCTTTGTTCTTTGGAGACCTGAGCTGTGTTGTGACACGCTGAGAGGGATGTCCACGTTTTCCCCTGTGTTGCTCCCGCTCATTCTCGGAGCATTAGGCTGAGTCTAAATAGCCTCAAGGAAATTAGGGTAGCTCATATTCAAATGCACTTTTCTTCTAAAACCCACTCCACGAGTGGGCCAAGGAGATCAGCGCAGGAGCCTGGTGAGATGGTAGTCAGAGATGATTCTGTCATGTATAAATCAGCACAGAGGAGGAAAAGAGACAGAGAGGAAGAGGAAGAGAGAAAGGCTGGGGTAAAAGACAAACAAGTGTTGGCTCTGCTATATGAGTTTAGTTAGCTAGAGAGTTAGTGCATGAGTTATGGCTAGCGAAGGGCTGAGGGACGCTGTATTTATGAGGGGACTGAGTGAGTGTTAAATCCCTGGTAAGAAATAAAGTCGTCCCTGAGCGAACAGGGGAAACATTTCACTCAGTCTAAGAGGTGCATTGAAAAAAAGATGAAAGCCATCCCTCTTTCAGGGGAAGCACTCGTCTACATTCACTAAAATTGCTTTATTCCTTAAAAAATGCTATAGATCACATCCAAGTGGACAGAACCTCATATTTGAATAGAGAAGAGGATTCTGTGTGTGTGCATAATATCAACCGAGTTCAGGAGCCAAGGAAAGGGAAAGAATCTGATTCTTCTAAAATTGCATGCGGATTTTGTGAGGGATCTTTGGCTAAGAGAAGCTGCCAAAACACACAGTGCACTTGTTGCAGTGCAAGGGTTCATCCAAGAAAAGTTTTCCATTGTGGTTTACCCAGGAAAAAAGTAGTTTTTTTTCCAATTCAAATATTTGATTTTAGCTATCTAAATGAATATTTCCCAATATATGCCACCAAATAGCTAAATGCATATAATTTCTTTATATTTTATTTTCTTACTAAAAACTTTGAGTGTTCTATGGAGTCAGACTTGAAAAGCCTGAAACAAAGGAAGGGCCAAAGGAAAAGGGAAAGCTTAATACTGCACTTTGTGCACATCCAACTCCAACTCAGACCTCTCTCCAAACCCCTGCAGTAGTAATAACAATTATTACTTAAAAAGGCAATATTTTTGCATTAACTTAAAAGGCTATATCTTTTTCTTCCTCTCCACCCTGTGCAGCCTCACTTACTCTAAGTATCTTCATAAATCACCAGTTACTGTTAACATGTACTCCACAATTCAGTCATCAATCTCCTACCAGGTCAGAGTGAAAACAGAGGGGGAAATGTCTGCTTAGTAAAATGTCTCTCTCGTGAATGCTGCTACCACCACCCACTGCTCAGACATATATGTGTGCTCCCACACACACACACACACAAGGTGCGTGTACCATACACACACATCAGTTGAATAGCAAACACACACACGCCCAGCACACTACAACACAAGCAGTCCTATGGGACATGGGAGCAGTTGCCAGATCGCTACGGTAAAGCAAGCCAAATTCAATTCTGACCTCACCTTTCACTCTGCTGCTTCCATTTGTTATAAAAACAAATAAACAGCGAGTGTGAAGTTAGAGTCGGCCAACTTCTGCCTCAACAAGAAATATCAGGCCCGAGCCCAAGCAGTGTGCTGCTTGGGAGACAGACACCCACAGGGCCACATGTAAATCTGTGTTTATGTTCACAGACACAGTATTTATTTAACCAAAAGGAGAAAATCTAATTGTACACAAGGAGGATTATTGCTCTCAGAACCGTGTCTCCACAAGAGAAAAAAGGACTCCTTAGCCTTTCTTCAACAGACACTGTTTACATCAGCAGAGTGGAAAATCCCTGCGACGACAAACCGCTCCATCACAACATCTGTATCTAAACAGCCAAATCAATCTCGACCAACACCGCAAATTACCTCATAACAGATCTGAAAAGAGCTGCACTTGACATCAGAGCAGAGGGATTTACGTGCTTTTTAATAATTTCTTGTTTTTGTTACATTTATTTATACATAAATATAAATGTATAAAGTATAACAATATTTCCCTCTGAAGTAAGTAAAAAAGCACATGTATTAAAAGCATGAAAAATAATATAATGCAAAGTAATTTAAACCGTATCGTATTTAATTATAGTTTGATTTTAATTTGCTTGCTAAATAAAAACAAACTTTCCACCAGTGAAGTTCAGAAACATCCAACTGCAGCACAGGAGTGCTCTGAGGCCTGGTGCAAAAAGTTAGAGACAAAACTTCTGAACAGGCAAAAGGTCATTAAAACGAGTTTATTACACACGTGAATGACATTTAATGCACCATAGGTGGAAATGTGCAAATGTACATAAAAAACGAAATTCTTTTTTTTTTTCCAGAAAACAACCATTACACCTGCTATTTCCTCACTCTCACACACAGACAAGCACACACTTTGACACCACCCACTACATCACTACACATGCGTGCCTGACTCATGCCAACAGCAAATAGTAGCAAACCCGTTCATCTCGAGGTAGCACTCAACTCCTGTGTGAGAGTGTGTGTGTGTGTGTGTGTGGGGNGAGAG
This sequence comes from Australoheros facetus, assembly GCA_030220045.1. NCBI lineage: Eukaryota > Metazoa > Chordata > Actinopteri > Cichliformes > Cichlidae > Australoheros > Australoheros facetus. The sequence continues at coordinate 18,941 of JASGAU010369064.1, forward strand.
AGAGAGAGAGAGCGAGAGAGAGAGAAAGGTATGTGTGAGTCTTACCTGGCAGCAAACCGCCCTCTGCGCTCTGTCTCACCTCTCCCTCCTGCCCTGGAAGAATTCTCTCCACAAAGCAAGGCATTTTCTCCACAACTGCTCTCTGCCAAGGCTCTGCTCTCTCTCTCTCCCCCTCTCTCTGTCTCTCTCCCTCCCTCTCTCCTTCACACTCCTTTCCTCTTTCCCACTCTGTCCTCTTCTCTTGCTGTCTATCTCTCCTCCCTCCTTACCCTCCCCCTCTCTCCTCACAGATGTCGAGGCTGTGCGAGTTTACCCACTTTACCAGTAGGGGTCCTTCAGCGCCCTTCTCCACCCCATAGCCACATGGGAGAATACACACACACACACACACAGACACAGACACACACACACACACACACACACACACACACAGACAGAGGCCCTGGGAAGAGAGAGCCACTTAACGGGCGCCCTCCTGTCACTGCTACAATGAGAGCCCTCTGCAGAGTAGCACGGCTGTATGAGCTGCGTGCACGTGTTTGTGCGTGCGCGTGTGTGTGTGTGTGTGAGAGAGAGAGATAGACAGGTGTGAAGTGGGTGGCGTGCACCGGGAGCTGGCCCTTGGCCCTTTCCAGTCCTGTTGAGCTAGGCTCGGCCCTGGCTCCTGAAGTGTAGTACAGTAGAAGCCTCACTCACACACACAGACACACACACACAAACACACTCATGGGCATATGAGCACACAGATTGACTTACAGTGGGTCCCTCGGAGCCAGCAGACAGTGAGGGAGAGGGAGTGTGTGTGAGAGAGCGAGAGAGAGAGATTGTGGGCACGCACAAACACACACACTTTCACTCGTACGCTACACAGACACACACAGAACAACTGCTGCTGTTTGCCACGGCTGCTGTTGACAGTGATAACATGCGCTCTGTGCCCTGTGTGTGTGTGCGCGCGCACATAAACACACATGCAACACACAGCTGATGCCTATCGGCGCTCATATTTCAGGTCTCTGTTCCATGTTTTTATATTTAAAAAAAAGAAAACAGTCTTCATTGACACTGGCATGTTAGATTTGAAGGCTCTTAGCTAGTGTACAGTGGGGAATTTCTAGTTTCTCTCCGACTTGCGGGGCACTTTTCACATCGCAATATCAATACTGCAGAATATTAGCTGTCCTGTTGAAGAATGTCAGATCTCCGTTTGCTTTTGAATAAGGTCACAATCCCCTGGGTGAAAACAGGAAGATCCAACTTTTAGTGTTTAAATAAGCTTATAATTATATTTTGTGTGCGACAACATGTTAACAGCTCAATTAAAAGTTAAAATGAACCTAAAATAAATATAAAATTACTGCCTTAAAGTAGACAGAAGAGTCGATGTGAATGTTGTTTGCTTATTAAGTCGTAACTGACACTAAGCAAAAGAGGATTAACATTGCTTGGAACTTGATCCCACAATTTTATCAAATATTGCCCAACTTTTATGACAGTTAACATTGTACAACGGCTCTGATCGTGATTAGGATCCTTAGCTGTTAAAATATCAGAATGGTAATTATCAGGTCGAGGTTAGTAGGAGGACTGTTTTTCCATTTATTGCTACCTGGAACAGGATAAGGGTACCTGCACCCAAGACACACTATCCCGGACCTGCTGTAGGCATCATTTGAACAGAGGGTGGATCGCCTTTATTTGAGTCAAACAAAACCTTCTAATGACACAAAAATAGTCACGACTTGACAGACAAGCTTCCAACGCCCAATCAGACTTCCTTCAAAACGTTGACAAAGGGCAATAAAGAAAATAGGATGTTAAAAGAGCAGGACACGGATGTTGAATAAAGCCACCAGAAAGTGTACATACTTAAAGTCATGATAAGCTAATGAGGGAAACAGAACTGTACTTTTGGTTTACTCTTATCACTGTTTGCATCAGTAGCAAATCTCCCTTGACGGCAAAACTGAAATCAAATACAGTTTTTAGGCAGATGAAAAAAAGTCATTTATATTTACAGGAAATAAGAACGATGCACTCAATCATTATTCCCTTGTTGTGCTAACTAGAACGCAGCTCCTGTATTAAATGTTGGAGGAGCAGCACAAGGACAAGTAAAACATACCTTAAATAGACTACAAATGAAGTCACTTAACACCCACTCGTTCCCTCGCCACCCCTTGCTCTGTCTGTCTTCAACAGAAAAAGCCTGTGTTTGACTATCTCCCTCTCTGGTTCATAGTTTCTTTTGCTTTTTAAACAGCCACTTCGCCTGTCACAGCACAGGAACGGGCGCATTCCCCTTAAATGGCTCCTTTTGACAACTGATCTGTAAATACAGCCGGATCTGCAACTTCCCCCTTTCTCTCACTGCTTCATTTCTGCCTTCTCGTCTTTGCTCCCTCTCCCTCTGCCCAAACTCCTGCCAGATATACACACACATACACAGACACACAACATGAAGGTCTCCCTGTGACACCCCCCCCCACACACACACACACACC
>JASGAU010369067.1:0-12837 GCA_030220045.1 Australoheros facetus
TGCCACAGAGTCAGCTAAATGGAGCTGGAGTGGTAAACAGTTCCAGAGCTTTGGTGCCACTGCCTAAAAAGCTCTGTCCGCCCTGGTCCTTAGTCTTGTAAGTAGGTCAACTAAAAGACTTTGATTTTGTTGTGTGAGAGACTGTTTTTTTATTTTAATGTTTTTAAATGCCTGGATCAATTTTAAGTATCGGATTTATATCGGTATCGGCCAATAAACAAATGTAAAATATCGGTATCGGACATAAAAAAGTGGTATCGTGCCATCCCTAGTTCAAATCCTTATCAATATGTACAGAGGAGGCCAGGAGAGAGGAACAACAGTGAGTGTCTACAGCCATCTGCAAAACATGGTGGAGGCTTTGTCATGGTTTGGGGCTGCATTTCCGCCAGTGGTGTCTTACAAGTAGCAATCTTGTTAAAACGACAGAATTGGAAAATCTGACAGAAAATTACCATCAAATTTTGACCTACCATGCAGTACCATGTGGGAAGTGTCTGATTGCCAGTGACTTCATTTTTCAGCATGACAAGGATCCCAAACATGCTGCCAATGCAGTAAAAGCTTACCTGGATAGAAAAACACACAATGGAGCACTGCCAGTCATGGATTGGCCTCCCCAGAGCCCAGACCTCAACATTATTGAAGCATTGTGGGATCATCTTGACAGAGAGAGGAATAAAAGGCAGCCAACATCCAAAGAAGAGCTTTGAATGTCCTTCAGGAAGCCTGCAGAACTATTCCTGAGGACTAGTCCAAGCCCAAGAGAGTTCAGCTAGTATGCTGAAGAATAAAGGTGGCTGCCCCCAATTTCCTACATAACAAAGGGCTAAACATAGGAGCTATTTTTTCTCATGTCACTAAACCTGAATAGTATTTTTTTTTAACACAAAGACATTGCCCATACATTTTAAAATTCTCTTGGATTACTGGTATTATAGCCTATTTTATAACACTGTTTTAGTCACCCACCCACCCACATAGGACATGTGCAACATGGCACTGAATACAATCCATTATAAGCTACCTGCCAAGAATGAAATAAATACCAGAGTTATGGACTGACAAATAAAAAAAAAAAAGTTTAGCGCTTCACTTCATTTTTCATCCATTTTCTTTTGCATATCCAGTTCAGGTTCATGGGGCCTGTCCCAACTATCACAGGGCGAGAGGTGGAGTACACACCGGACAGGTCGCCTGCATCTGTTGCAGGGCAAAATGTTTTGGTTTTCTTTATTGAAAACTCAAATTAGAATATGTATTAATTTCCTAGTGGCCAGAAACATAAATTCAAGTGAATGATGATGATGTTCTGTCTTTTGGATGTGTAAAGAGGCTGTTTGGCATAATAACTTCACAAGTTTAAAAAGTCGTAGCTGTTTTTGTACCTGAAATTTAAGCATTTAGTTTTTTTTGTGTGTTAATACTTTTATTATGAGGAAAGGAGGACAATGAGGCAAAAAAATGGTATTGCTTATACAGCATAAATCAGAACATAAAAGCATAGCACCTCTGTGGTACAAAAAAAAGAGGTGCTGTGTACCATATAAATAAGGCCTACAGTCCATTTCCTAAAAAATTTATAACATATCAAGATATATATATATATATATATAGCATTTAGTTTTAATGTGATTTGTTTACACAACCCTCCTGCAACATGTTACTTCACAAAGACTCATGATTATAGTAAATACCCATTTAATATCAAAAACTATGTTATCAAAGGGGCTTCAGTTAATCAATGACTGACCTGAGACTTTGTTAATGGCTGCTTGCAGTGACGTCTTGTAATTTTCATCATTATAGTATTTTAAACTCAGTGACACATGCAAAAATTCTCAGCCTTCAGGCTGATGAATTATCCATGAACAATGGATAAAAATACTTGCATGGTCGTGGGCACTGCAATATTTATTTGGGTGACTCGGTCCATCCAGTTATGCAATCGACAGACACAGTAGACGCTCCCAGCCATTTGGAGGACGTTTCTAACCCTGACCCATTTACAGCAGAGAAAATTATTTATTTATTTATTTTTATTTTTTATACACACTCTACAAAATAACAACAAGAGACTTGTAAGAGCTTGTTTTCATTAATAATTTGGGTGTGGTCCTGAAAAGCAAAGTCCTGGCTGTCCTGGAATACTGTCTATTACACAAAGTAGAACAGTGAAGAGGCAGAGAGAAATTCTATATACAGTGCAACACAGAGATATCAGGCCATCCATCCTTTTTGGTTCTAAGTAGGATCATTTCTAGTTTTAGTCCCTGAAGATGATACGACACAACTGCTACATCTAGGTCGAGAGTGACTCAACGCTGCTGTGGGTTTCTTTGAAGGATGTCTTACAGAGAAAGGAAAAAGTTTTCTGGGACAAGACTGTTAACCGATTGATTTGAACATATTTGTACACCACCCTGACCCTCTTCCCGTGTGTCTTCCTAGCTGTTTGGAAAGCAGTACTGTGGGTTATGACAGCGATGAAACCAACGCTCGCAGCATCTCCAGCCTATCCAACCGCTCATCACCTCTTTCCTGGCGCCACGGCCAGTCCAGCCCTCGTCTTCAAGCTGGCGAAGCTCCGTCCTCCACAGGTGGTGGATACCAGGGGAGTAAGAGTGCCTCCCAGTACACGGCGCACACGATGCCTGCTCGCTGCTCCAGTCGACTCAGCAGCACGTCTCGTATTGAGCTCATCGAAAGTCTTGATGTTGACGATCCTGATCTCAAGTCCGGTTACCTGAGTGACAGCGACCTTCTAGGAAAGAGCCTGCCAGATGATGATGACGACAACCTGGCTAATGGGTAAGAGTAAGGTGCTCAGCTGCTTTTTAATAAGCAAGTAGGCACCCGTCTTGAAACGCTGCACATTACTTCATGCTATCAATACTTAACTGTAAATAATCAAATGTGTATATTTTACACTCAGCTGGGGAAAAAACTTTCATGAAGGAAACTTTTCATGCCGACATCATGGATTTGTGCTGGAGCCTGAAGTTGCTCTGCAGTCTTATCAAAGAGCTTTCATCAGCAATCTCTGCAGACGTGCTTCTGTTTTCTTGCTCTTTAAGGACTTCTCAAACTGCCCAAGACATTGTCTGAGCTTGTTTTTGCTGACAGGGTGGAAAACTTTTTCTCTGAGGAAAGAAGTTATCTGGGGCTTTCTCAGTTACACAGCAAACACTCCCTCATCTCTGACAGGTGTTAACAGTGTTGGAATCTTGAAAAGATAGACGGTATATACAGTTGTCCTAAATAGTTTCAATGACATACATGGAAAGCTGCACCTGCACAATTTCACTTTGCTCGTCTTCTTTTCACTCTTTTCCTTCACCCGTGATTCCCTCATCTCACATTTTTTGTGTCTTTATCTAATTCCCTCGCACAACTTGACAGCTGACAGTAAGCATGACAGAGCGAGAGAGTCTGGGGAGGGGGGAATCCAGGACACTTCTCCAGTGTAGCAGCTTTATCACAGCTGCACATGCAGTGGGATTTAAGCTCTCTGGAGCACTCAGGAGGCCCTGCAAGTCCAGGTCACATTCTTACTATGTGCACTAAGGAGAAGGAAAAGGAGGTGAGGCACATTTTAGATGTGCAGAAAGTGGAGTGTAGAAGGAAAAAAAAATGCAAACCAGAACAGGGCTGAATTAAGTGACATTAACATGGACAACTGGCTCCACAAGTAAAGATTTAGTTTGTCTGGAAAGAGGGAGGTGAAAAAGATCAAAACAGCAGAAGGCTGATAAGGTCAGGATTAAACAGGGATTATGTCAAATGGGTCCATTCCTGACAGTCACATCCATGCACTGAAAATCTATTTAAATCTGCCCTGTATTTCTCCTTGTCTCTCACTGCCGTAGCACTGGTGGGGTGTTTCAAATTCACGAGAGAGGTGGGCACAGAGCCTCACCTCTGCTTTTTGACACCACAGGCAGCAAAGATGCAAATCATTTTTACATAACACTTGTTTTAGAATGCCTCATCATGCTCTTTGCATTAGGCCAGCAAAGTCAGCAGTCCCCAGACATGCTTTCAAGGTGACTGGAAGAACTCTTGATGGGAAAAACTGGCCCTTATAGAGCATTTATAACCAAAGCATGCTATGGCTATTTCTCCTGCTATGTGTTATAACAGGTTACTGTGTCCACCAAACATACCAAGGTATGGAAATATTGTGTTCTATTTTTTGTCTGACCTTGAGTTGCTCGCATGCTTATGCTGTAGTTGGAAGGTTGAAATCCCTCTAGTTTGTTGGCTGCGATATGACTCTCCTGCAGGAATAATAGGATGCTAGTGCTCTACATCAACAATGAATTGTGCCTCATAAACATACCAATACCCTTCAGTGTAGATAACAAGCTAATCCATTTTTTGAAGCAGGCGTAGCAGCACATGCTCTAATTTTTCTTACACTAGTCTCTGTGATCCATTTGCATTTACTCCACATCCCCTGTCACACACTTACAGTTCAGCTCATTGAGAAGCTACCAGCTCTTGAAAATAGATCAGGCTCCTCCTGTGTAACCATGGAAACCAGCTGAAAATTGACTGTAAGGAGGAGTGCGATTTCTGTTTCCTTTCAATAAGACCCCAGTTTTACATTTTCATACAACGTATTGATCTGAAATGAGCCCACATATAATTAGCTAGATCTGAATGGCACATTTAGACTTGCAAGTCACTAATACAGTTTTAGTGTGCAATATTGGATAATGTATAAAAAGAATCTTCAAAGCTCAAAACAATCTAGAAATGTCCAACTGTAAAGGCCTGCTGTGAAGACTAACTAGTCTAATGGAAGTGCAACACATTACTTAAGGCAAAATTGATATTGATTCATCCACACCAGACAGCACTGCTTACACAAGGTGTCCACAAAGACAGTAATCACTGCTACAGTGTGTCTTCATCATCAATAATCTGATACCATATAAATCAGTTTCCGCATCAGCTCCAGTTTTCCTTCAGACAGGAGAAGCCTTCACTCAGTTTGTCCCAATGAAATTGAAATAAAAAAGAATAAAAAGAATACAACCTTCCTAAAAATCTGGTCATACACGGGTGCTATTCTGCTGCTTCCATTTGCCATCATTCAAATCTTATGCCACCGAACAATCCAGTGTACAGCTACAGTTAATGGAATAATAATAATTTAATCCTTCATAATCAACGTTTGTCCACAGATGAACTCTAAAACAAAGAAATTAAATCTGGCAGATTTGATCTCGATCCTCCTGTGGTCTCTATTGCTAGTTTCATGTGTTGTTTAACACAACATGAGGTCATTCATGCTCAAAAACAACGATCAAGCGGGCCGAGCTTTATAGAGGCCCTACCTTGTGATTGAGAACTTACTACCATATGGGCATGCAGAGTCCCTCTGTTTCTCAGCCAAATCCACTCTCATGCATCACATCTGGTTTCAAAACACTAAGATGGCAACAGTGAAAATGCTTAGATCTTGGCTTCACAATGAGACCACTAATCAGTGACGTTTGATATCCCAACTTAAAATTAATGCAGTCCACTCCAGTAGCAGAAAGCAATGCCTTATATATTGCTATATAATCATCACCTCTTGGACAACTGTACTGTGCTGTTATGCACGTTTTCTTCTTGACTGTTCTCTGCTAAAAGGATGTGTTTACATTCAGTTACAACTGAGATCGCTATGATTACATACAGTGTAATAACAAAATTGTACATAATTTTCTGTTTTGCCCTTAGTAGACTCAGTGTCTGCTTGAAATGTTGGCCGGCAGTGAAACTAGCATGGGTTTTTGTTTTTCTCATTTCACTTGCACTGCTCAGGAAGCAAGCTGCTGTATTTCAGGTCACATTAGAGTGTCGAGCTGGCTTCTCATTTAGCCTTGACCACGTCAAGAATCATAAATGTTTCCTGTGGCTACGTTCTTCACACCATATTGCTAGTTTTTAACCATAACTCATATGATATCACCCCATTGTAAGCCATATTTTGAGAGGGTGGTTTATGAGTGGAGCAGCAATCACGTTAAATTGATGGTGGTTTTTCCATATCTGGCATTTACATTATCACTCCTGTTCAGCATTCAGTATGAGCTTTAGCAGTGTCAAGTCTGTTATGGTTGATGTTTTACAGACATTAAGCCGTAGTGTGTGTGAGCATTCAGGTTCAAGTTAGCTTTTCACGCCTAATTACTTGTTTTTTCCATAATGTCATTTAGTTAATCCAATGAATAAAGCCTAATTTTTGTATTTTCTCCAAAGATTAACAGTTTGAAAACCTTAAATTATAAGAAAAGAAAAGTAAGCATGTTTTCACCTTTGGACTGCCTTCACAGTAGAGCAAAGGCCACTTAAATTCAATAATGAGCTGGTGATGACCACAAGAAGGTCAGTGTTTTTAATTCCTTTCCTCACACTCGCTTAATCCACGAGACAGAAAATGTGAGGTACTTCGCCTTAATAGAACAAAACCATAAGCTTTTCATTAGATAGCAGGTTCGTTTGCCCAACATTATCTTTAAGATTAGTGCTTGCTTAAAAATGTTACTTTTGAAAAACTGGTTTGACTTTAGTCAAATCACAGTCTGTTGTCCTTATGCATACAGTCGCCCATATTAACTGTTTATTCAGGAACAAAGAAGGAGGCTGTAAACACAGTAATGTATAATCAATACATTAAATACAATGCAGCAAATACATCATCCAACACACACACACACACACACACACACACACACACACACACACACACACACACCACAACCACAGCCATCATACTTCAGTCTCCCAGATGAATTTTAATCTGTCTGCTGTTTGATGCTGGGCATGTGCAGTTAGTCTATCAAAGCTTTTTCACTGGAGTCAGCTACTAAACCGAAGCAGTAAGCTCTTAAGTAGTCATACTTGAACCCATTAATACAAAAATCCTTTAAAATTATCAGAGATGCAGGACAATATATATTTTTTTGATTAATTTATTTTGCCTGCTTTAAGCCATTGCTGATAATAGATCATGTGATTTTTAAAAATGTGCATTTCTGTCACTCTGAAGAATTTACAGGAGTGTTGCATCTGTTTGTGAATGTCCTGCTATTATAATGTATAGAATGCATTTTTGTTAGCATATAATGTGCATTTATGATGTTATCATTTAAGATTGTGTTAAGGATTTTGGTGCGATATGTAGTAAAAATGTATTTTTAGTGCAAATTTCACTTGGATAAATAGTACACATGAATGTAATGGTTTTATTGGGCGAATTTATGGAATGTGTGATGGCACCACAGACAGTTTGTAGATTCACAAATACCACAGTCTCGTCATAGCTGGTTCGTAGAGGTGAAATGCGCTATAAGACAAGAGAAGCAAAGTGGTTTATCCCTTTCCGTTGTCCTGTGATCGTGTCATTCTTTATCGCTGCTGGGGCAGAGCAGAGCAGAGAAAGGGGGCTGGTTCAGCAGCATCACCCTTCTGATCATGCGGCAACATGGCTCGGGATGTGCTGCCATGGCAACCGTCTTCCACTGACCCAGTGATGAGCTGCCTTGTGTGTCAGTGTGATAGCTGCTGAACTGGTGTATGTGTGGAGGGTGTGTGTGCATGCGTGTGCATGCATTCACCGCTGGTTTGTTTGTTTGAGCTATAGAAAGAGTGAAAGAAGCATGCAAAGAGAAATTAGGAGAATGGCAGATGGACAAAGAGAAGCTGATATAAAGACAGCACCATAACCACTTAGACTGTTTTATAACTGGAATTTTGGGGGTTATATGCTTGCCTAAAAAGGTGTTATTTATATTTCCATTTGTATTATGGAAAAGACATGATTTACTATGGCAGTAACGGTGGGAAAAAATTATTTAGACTTCTTTTTTCTGAATCTGTCCTTTCGGGTCTTTGGGTCCTATTAAGTGTTGAATACATGTCATTGCTATCTTTGCCTTACTACATATTGTAGGGTAAGACCTTGGCTTAGTTTGCTCCTCTGGCAATGTCATTTGTGTGGTTAAAGGCTTGGCATGTGTGAAAGTGAGTACAATTTTCTAATTTTTAAAATATTTCACAGCTTCATGGAAACTGTGTCAACAAGGACATTCTCTAATGCACACAGAGTTTGCTGCAGTCCTCTGATCCTGGATAATTGCCCGTGCTAGTCTGCATTCAATTTCCTTTTCCTGATGGGGCTGGACCTTTTTATCGTCACCAAGTGCTTCCTTGACAGCTGAAGCCTAACACGTTTTCAAAACCCACTTAAACCCATTTGCTCCAAAGTTGGTCTTTGGCTATTCTGTTCTGGTTCCCCGCAGGCGCTGCTGAGATTACAGTTTAGTGAGGCCAGCACTCAGAGTTTGTCATTTATAGGCTATAGCTCAGTAAAAAGGGATTTGATTTTCTTGATTCTGATTACTGCATCCATTTTTATGCAAAGTTTATTTGTCTTTGTTTTAGAATGGTTAACAGGGAAGTGATAATGGAAAAAATCTCCATTATACTGTCCTTTGTGATACTGTTGAGTTAGACAGATAAATAGTGCACATATTTTCCCACAGTCAGCAGCTCAAACGCATCTGGGGTCAATATGGAGCTCTCATTCCCAAACTAAGGTCAGTAACATACTGACTTGAAAAGGCTCCCCCAACACCAGTGTGCCTCCACCTTCGCCATCATCCTCAGCCATGTGAATAATGAACCATTACAGCAACACCCCAGGGAGGATGAATCATCCCTGTATCATGTCTGCGTGTGGTCGTCTGGGTGCACAGTTTGGATTCAAACAGTGTTTAAAACTAAGCCCCAAGTGGAAAATGTGATACATATACTTTTTTTTGGTTATGTATAAAAACGTGAATCATATGGTACTTGTTAATCCTTCATTCCCCACTATATGTTTGTTGGAGTGGGAGTTGTCAGATTATCTGTTTTGAGTATGGCTAATGAAGTCTGATTCATTCACTTTAGTTTAAAATGTATTTGCTTCATGTTGGATTTGGTTCTGCTTCAACTCCCCTGATACAGAAGTTGTGTTACTTGGGCAGCAAGCAGTTCAAGTTCAGAGTTAAGTGCCACATTAATCAGAACATGAAAACAGAATGCGGGACAACACAATGAAACAGTGCAATGTCATAATACCAGAACAGCACAGATTTCCTCACTATTAGCCTGTAAATGTGGCACTGCAGGAGACTGGATGCCTCAGGATGTGAAGTGTGGTGTCTGTATTGTTGGCTGTGTCTGTGAGGGGGGATGTTTCTCATGAGGTAGATGGAGCCGGTACATTAATTTTCCAGTCCAAAAATCAGACGACGAGTCCATTTTCTGGGGATCTGAAGAGACAGGGCAGCTGCAATCTCCAAGTCAGTCACTGATGCATCTCAGAGCCATTTGCTTTGCTGATATGCTGCTGCTCTGTGCCGAAGGCTGCCCAGTCCTATTTGCCTAGTTATGGTCAAGCTCAATACAGATCAAAATTAGGGACTGTGAAGATCAGAGATGTGTAGCTTTTTCATCTGTAGGCTCCCTGCATGAATAGTATTTAAGCAGACACAAATCACTGAACACAGTGCTGTCTTTCTAAAGCAATTTCCCACATTGTACTTCTGAGCTGAATGCACACAATAGAAGAATGTCGGCTCTTCCTTCCCATCAAAGGTCTGAAAATCAAAGTCCTGCTTTTTCTAAATGCCAAGTTGTGCCTCATTTTGAAACACAGCTGCAGAGCATGAACATGAAACTGCAGACATAGGAGGCACAGCTTGAAATCAGTGTGCCTCCTGCTGGAAATCAGATGTCATTGCACCAGATTTCTGCTCTTACAGTTTTCATCCAGGTTTATTTCTTTCAGCCTCTTTCACCATAACAAAGTTTTACAACAGCAGTTTTAAAAACAGCACAATGGAATATTATCATCTAACACTGACTTCTGAATGGTTTGATGGCCAAAAATAAACAAACTTTAGCATCAGTAATGCTGTTTTGACTGAATGAGAGCAGCCAGTTGAGAACTTTCCCAAAAGATTTAGAGATTAAAATCAGTCAGGGACACGATGTTTTTTGTTGTCTCTCAGTGTGAAAATGCTTACATGAACAATTATTATTATGAAAGCCACCCAATATTCAGTGATTATTCAATTTGTTACTAAATTTGTTGCCAGTTTGCGCTGATTAATTCAGACTGATGAAAAGAGGCCTTTGGAAAATCTGAGATTTCCGTCGCTGCCATGTATTCCCTCTAATATCCTTTTCATTTATTCGGCAGTAGAGGTCCAATCCTGAAAATGCTTTTCTGCCTCAGTAAAAAAAAAACAGGAAAAACAAAACAAGGTACTGTGTCTTCTCACAGATGGGTTTAATCTGTGCTTTATGAGTCCGTAAATACCCCAAACCCAGTGGTGGCATAATTACTCAATAGCATTCCATGTAAGCTAATGTACAAATGTTTCTAACACATGCCATTTGGTTATCAGTGCTGGACAGCTGTTACTATACAGCACAAACATGACTTAAAGGCTTTTCGAATGTCATCGTGTTTATTACCACTGTGGCCTGGCCGAGATAAACAGGAGATGTGAGTAACACAGTCCTTTTTTGCACGGTAAACAGTTTAGATGGTTTCACCATTCTAGGCAGTGAAATAATTATCCATGTTTAGCCATTAGAAAGTAAAGTTTTGAAGTAACCAACAGGTCTTTTAAACAAAATGTTTCATGTTGCTTGTGAGCAAAATTCAACGGACAGCAGGCTGAGAATGGTAGCCTCTTTTCAGAAGACGGAGGGGCAGATATGAAGAGGAGACAGACAAAACAAGCTTTTATCAAGTTTGCATCTTCTGTTATAGATATTTTGAGGGGTGGCTGTATGTCTGGGAGTCACACTGTATAGTTGTTTATTTTTAACTAAAAGTAAAACCACAGTCCTCCCAAATTCCATTTAAGCTGGCTCCAAACTATATGTTTTTTTCCTAAATCTTTGTTTTTCCATTTTTAATTTATAGGACCTTGCGAAATAAGAAATGACTCATGTCACTTTAAGTACATGGTGTCTCGTTACTGCGTTTTGAATGTAAATGATTTCTGTTAGGCACACACGGAACTGGTTTTAACTGATGATGTGGACAAGGTGTGGAGCTTTCTTGGTCTATAGAGCTGTTACCTCCTGGAGAGGTTTACAGAGCTGTGATCTGGTGAGATCATCACCTCTGTCAATGAAAGGGGGAGGGAGGCCTTTCAAGGCTACCCATGCCTCAGTGGAGGTCCTTGTGTCATCTGTGGGCTTGTGGTTGCATTCGCAGTGATTCAAGCCTCACCTTGGAAAGAGTTTTTCCAGTTTGGCCATGGAAGTTTATTTATGTTTAGGGAAATTAATCATGGTACTCTTTTCCTTAATGGAAAAAGGAAGTCCAAGTATAGAAATATCTATTTACATGGTCTTTTTAAATTCTTTGTCCTTTTTCCTTTTCTAAGGCTGTTTAAAAGATTTACTTCAGCTCTAATATGGACTTTGTTTACACTGGAGTCTGTGGATATGAGTGATTGTGAAGTTTTATATGAACAATAAGCACAATTCAGCAATTGTTGGACACTGGGGGAAAGAGACTCCAAAACAAATTTACACTAAGACACACTTAATATACATGAATATCTGCCCTATTCTTATGGCTAAAGTGGGACATTTCCATTGGAATAGTGCCTTATTAATAAAGCCATTTTGTAATTTGCAATAAATAAAAAAATCATAAAAGGAGCTCGCACTGATTACTCACATAAAGTTGTGCCATATTTCATGTCATAAAATCACAGGATCCCATGCGGTTAACACCACCCTCACTCCAATCCCCCTACTTGTAGCAGGGCCAGTGGTATTATATCGATAGTATATAGCTAAGCTCATTAGATTTAATGCTAAACTATGCAATATATATGGTAAATACAATACATTAGCCTGCCATATCATCTTAATCCTATATATTTAAACTGGAGGTCCATAAGGAGGAATTTACAGTAAAGCAGGAGAACAGGCAAAGATGAAATATATGAACAGTAGTTTAAACGCCGAGAAGATCAAGAATTGGTAAGGTCCATGACATCCATCATAGATGGATTTTAAAAAACTGAATACACAGCCCGCTCTTAGCCATGATGCTAATTTAAGACAGTGGCTTCACTGTACTACATTTGAATGAGGGCAAAAAAAGCACAGTAACATGTAAAACGAGGTGAATCATTTATTTCTCTTTGCATTAATGATTCATGCATATTTTATTTTTGGGATTAAAAAAGACTTTTGGCTTATGCAACCGACAAGAAATTTTATCTGAGTCTGGAATTTAGTTCTTGTAGTTCAACCACTTATAGCACTTGTAAAGTTTTATAATGATAATAATAATTTTTTGGATGTTTATTTCCGAATCCGCTGGCAGGACTCCAATGGGGACACAGGTCGGTGGAGCCTGTGGTGGTAAAATCGGATTTTTTGCAACCAGAGGAGTCGCCCCCTGCTGGTCATTAAAGAATGCAGTTTCAAAGCACTATTTCCATCTTCTATAAACCCTCAACGAGCCAGCTACAGTAACATCTCGTTATGCCACTTATGATTGGCTTTGAAGATGTTCTTCATTATTAGGCTAAGTGGGAAAACACAAATTCCGATTTTAGGGGGGGTGACGGTACTTAAACGTATTGATATCTTCTTTTTTTAAAAATTGTAATTAGCGCTTCGGGTGAAGCTATCAAATATTCAGATTAAAGGGGGTGAAATAAGGGACTACACCCCAGGGAGTAATTGGGGTTGTCATGGTTACCACTGCTCGACGGCAATTGGTCGTCAGCTCACGGAGGAGTATCGGGG